>CATIWM010390921.1:0-14329 GCA_949671775.1 Mallotus repandus
ATTATGGACTTAATTGTAAACATTTACAATCTTCTCCTATTTAACATTAGAATTAATACCACACATATCTCATATATTTCTCATGTCTATATGTTATGCATGTTATGCAAATAATGTAATTTATTAGGTGGGCGTTACATGATGTGTATTAATACTAAGTGTATAGGGTGTTACAATTGAGTCCTTTCCTCTATACCATATCTATATATAATAACTTGTACTTAAATTAAATCAATATATATATATATGTAATTGCAATGCATAATGAATGCAAATGTACTTAGAGTAAGGTTACAGGTGTGACAATTCTCCCCACCTTAGAAAATTTTATCCTCAAAATTATACTAGAATAAATGAGGGTATTAGTTTCTCATGTCTTCCTCTTATTCCTAAGTAGCTTCCTTACTCCCGTGGTGTTTCCATAACACTTTTACCAAAGGTATGGTTTTATTTCTCAATACCTTAGTTTCCATTACAACAATTGCATCTAGTTCTTCTTCATAAGATAAAATCTCTTTTAATTCTAAAGGTTGGGCTTGCAAAATATGACTAGGATCACTTCTATACCTCCTCAAAATGGACACATGGAAGACACTATGAATCTAAGATAATTCTAGACGTAAAGCCAACCTATAGGCTACTGGACCAACCCTTTCAGTCACCTTATATGGACCGATATATTTAGGGCTTAATTTTCCCCTTTTACCAAACTGTAATACTCCTTTCCAAGGTGAAATTTTTAGGAAGACCTTGTCACCCACATTATATTCAATCGGTTCCCTCTTCAAGTCTGCATAACTCTTTTGTCTGTCTTGAGCTTCCTTTAGTCGATCCCCGAATTAACTAAATCTTTTCTATTGTCATTTGCACAATTTCTGGGCCAACTAATTGTCTTTCCCCAACTTCATCCCAATAAACTGGGGTTCTACACTTCCTACCATGCAGGGCCTCATAAGGTGCCATCCCCAAGCTAGAATGAAAAGTGCCATTGTAGGAAAATTCCATCAAACGTAGATGTTTATCCCAACTACCTTGTAATTCTATTACACAAGTTCGAAGCATATCTTCTAATGTCTGGATTGTCCTTTCCGACTGACCATGAGTTTGGGGATGAAAAGTTGTGCTAAACCTCAACTTAGTACCCAAAGCATGTTGTAAACTCGGCCAAAATTTGGATGTAAATCTTGGATCCCTATCCGATACAATAGGAAATAGAACTCCATGCAGTCTGACTACTTCTCTGATGTAGATTTCAACAATTCTATCTAATGAGTAACTCACTTTTACAGGTAAAAAGTGAGCTGATTTAGTGAGTCAATCAACAATCACGTAAACTGCATCATATCTCTGCTGAGTCCTTGGTAACCCAACCACAAAATTCATCATAATATGCTCCTACTTCCACTCAGGAATTGAAAGAGGTTGCAATGTTCCCGTTGGATGTTAATGTTCTGCTTTAACCTATTGGCAAACCAAACATCTAGCCATAAACTCTGCAATATTCTTTTTCATCCTTGACCCTCAATAATTGTCCTTCAAGGTATGATACATTTTGGTACTTCTTGGATGCATAACATATGCTGAATTGTGTGCTTCCTCCATTATCTCTCTTTTCAAAACTTCAATATTAGGTACACATAATCTGCCCCCATAAAGCAAAGTACCATCTTTTGAAATTATAAAGTCTGCCCTATTACCTTGCTGGACTTGCTTCTTAATCTTTACCTTTTGTTCATCTTGACCATGTGCTTCCCTAACTCTTTCAATAAACACTTGTCGGATCTTCGAAGTAGCAAGCAATGCTCCTTTCTCACCCTGAGCTAACTCCATATTTAATGCCCTTAACTCAAGTAACAAGTATTCTCATAGTATGAATATAAGATAAGTTACATAAGGACTTCCCGCTAAGTGCATCTGCTACAATATTAGCTTTCCCCAGGTGATATTCGATAGTTAAATCATAATCTCTTAGAAGCTCTACCCATCTTCTTTGCCTCAAGTTAAACTCTTTATGACTTATTATATACTTCAAACTCTTGTAATCTGTGAAAATTTGGCATTTCTCACCATACAAGTAATGCCTCTAAATCTTCAAGGCGAAAATAACTGCTACTAGCTCTAGGTCATGTGTAGGATAATTCAATTCATGTGGCCTTAATTATCGAGAAGCATATGCTACCACTTTACCCTGCTGCATCATTGTATAACCCAAACCATTCCTAGATGCATCACTATATACAACATATTCTAGCCCCATCACTGGAAGTGTCAACATTGGTGTTGATGTTAAACATGCAAAATTTATTAGGCATGACATGGTCAAAACCTGAGGACAACCCCCTTACTGACCCACCTAACATAATGCTAGTGCAATTGATGTAAATATTTCTTCAAGATAGATTACAGTTCTTCTAATCCTAAAATTTTTTTTGCAGAGGAGTGAACCTGGAACTCAGCAAATGAATAACATAACATTCTATAAAAAATAACACATTCAAGCATGTAGTATTATTAATTATCAATCTATTCAATTTTAAATTATTTGAGACACATAGTGTTAATGATCTGAAAAGTTTTATCTTGAGATTAATTGTATAGAATTTTTGGAGAATTTTTAAATACACCTTATTAAATCTGTTATAGTTGGCAACTTCCTATGTTAAGATAGTTTAATGATTTTATCATGCTAGAAGGAGGTTCCATTATTATTAAGGGTTGAAGATAAGTAAATTATGATCTATTTCAACTAAACCAAATGGAAAAGAGGTTGTTACACAAGTGAATGCAAGCAAAAGGAAGGAAGCAATAAGGGTAAGTGAATAACTTAATGTTCTTTGTGAATATAACACTTAAAAATAAATAATTATAAATTTATTTTTTAAGTTGATTGGATAAGAGAAATATATGTGTTCTAAATGGTAGATGCTGAATTTTGATTATTGTGATATTTGATTATTGTGTTGATGGTTGATTGTTGTTGAGATGAGATTGTACATGTGATGAGTTTTGCTGAAATTTGGATGGCCTGTTCAGTGGAGAATAGTAGACTTGTTTGAGCTGTATCTGGAGTTTTACAATTCAAAATAAAGCTTTGTTTGATTCTGTAAAAACTTTAAGATGTGAGTTACAACATTAATAGAAATATAGGAAGCTTAATTTTGATGTCTTGATGGCCAATTTGAACCATACATTTTTTTTGCTTAATTTTGTTGACAACTTGACCATGGTGGAATGTTTTTGATGTTTCTCCTTCTATACATATTCAATTAAGGTGAAATCTGTTGAAAATTAATCTAGACTTATAATGTTATTGATTTGGAGAATATGAATATGATATTCATAAAATGGAGTTTTTGGTGTATTTTTGAATTTGCACTATCAATTATGCCATGTTTAAATATGGTATATTTTGGTATATTATCATTTTCTTATATAATATGGGGGAGATATTAATTTACTTTATGGAGTGATATGTGATATATTTAGTTGATGATGAGTTAAACAAAGTATTGTGAAAGTGTGGTGAACTCTTGATGTATTTGTAAAAATAAGAAATATGATTGGATGAATATGAGAAGGCAATGCTGCTTGTGAATGAGGCAGGACTGTGTGTGATATGAAATCCCCTTTATAGGTCATAAAATGGCTAAAAAAAAAAGAAGAAACACAGTTGGCAAAAGATTATGGCAGAGCTGTGTGCGTACGGGGATCCTTATTTTATAAAAAAAAAAATTTGAATTACATGTAATTCACAAGTACATTGCTGTCCAGAAAAAAATACTATGCTAATATGATTTTGTACATACTATGCTAATACGATTTTGTACATACTATAAGTACATTGCTGACCAGAAGAAGAAAATACTATGTTAATACGATTTTGTACATACTATAAGTTCATTGCTGTTCAAAAGAAAACACTATGATTATGGCAATGCTGTGTGCGTTAAGGAATCCATTTGATAAGCAGTATAAGACTAAAAAAATATATTGTAAAAAATTATGGCAAGGCTATACATACTAAAAATTATGCTATTACAATTATGTACATAGTAAAGGAATTTTGTATTCTCAGTGTTACTTTCTTCATGGAATTTGATTTTTGGATGAACAAATTCTATTTGCTGGATTCGGTGCTTTGAGTATTGCCTTTCTTCGTTGAATTTTGATTCGTGGACAACCCTGAAATTTGTTGTTTTCTTTCTCTGTGTTACTACTCTTGAATCTTGGTTGCACCGCTCTCTCTTGAATCATGTTAAACTTATTGTTCTTATTTACCATGAACTTCATAATCTTATTATCATTTAGTTGCTACTGTATAATGTTTGGTTTGCTGCTGAACTTGGTGAACGGGAAATGTGGGAAAGGAGTTAAAATAATTTTAAAATGATGCTTTAAAACAGAACCAAAATTTTAAAAGGAGAGAGAGTGCATTTGCAGCTAAAGAGTTCATTTACTAAGTTAAGGGTGTAACTTGAAAGAAATATAAATATACAAAAAGAAGCCACATAAGCTTTGTCTAGTACTGTAAATTCTTTGTAAGTGGCCATCATTTGCTGTTGAGTTGAACTTTAGTGACCCGTGTGTCTAGTTAATCTGATGATGGTTCCCCTCAAGTTCCAACTGATTTATATTAATGACTGATTGCTCTCCTCTTATTGTAAATGTCTTGAAAATAATATTATGAATCACACTTAAAGTCGTCGAGCAATTAGGAGTCATGAAATTGTGGTTGTAAAATTTTATTGTAAATCTTGTTTTGGTGATACTCTGTTCCTCAGTTTTTAACTCATTCTCGGAGATGGGTTGTGTGTCCAAACTTTTATTTCTGTTGTAAATCAATTTTGTGAGTAAAATCAAACTGACACTTGTTTTCGAAAACTTGTTTCCTTAGAACTTTTGTAGAACTTTGGTGGAGCTTTGCTATTGGGTTCATTTTGGTGCTATACACATGGATTTGGTCGTGTTTAAATTTTCGAGTTATGATATTCTTAACTCCATAGTCTTCATTTGGTACTGGTCATGGCTCCACCATGTTCTGTTTGTTGGGTTAAGTTATGAACTTTGAATAAAAGAAGATACTAACAAGAAAATGAAAAGAAACAATACATGTTTATACAAAACTTATAAACAGAGGTTCCACGGCTTGGGACAAGGAAGAGGTGAGGACCTGAAAAAAAAAAAAACGTCAAGTGGAGTTTAAAGTCTTGAAGAGGGGTTTGTTGATTTAGTGGTAACTAAAGTTTAAACAAGTAAATTCTAAAGAAATGAATAAGGATCCTTTTGTTGTAATTTTTGTTCAGGTCAAACATTCTTTATAACCTGATTGAGTGCGCCCAAAAATCCCTTTAAAATATATATATACATATATCCACTACAAAATCCTTTCCAAAGGCTTACCTCACCAAAATCGAAATAATTTAATGACATGCTTTCCTTTTGGACTAAACATGAAGAGAAGTGAATTTGGCTTAGATGGGCATTTGATGTAGAGAAATTATTGAGTACAAGTGCATGTGTTATAAGAGATAGTAAGTCCATACTTGGGGTATGGCAGGGTCAGTGAATTGGTAAGTGTCTGGTACACAACTTTTTATCATGAGAGAAAATGAATGAATGGAATATTTGTTACTGCCGTGCTGTGACTTGATTATTTTAAGTCCTTAGAATAAGAGGCTCGTGATCCTTTGGGGTATATTGGGCAACATTATATTGAAATTGAGTCGTATGTATACTGATGTGTATTACCTTTAGTGTGGTGTGAGTACTAGTCTCACTTATATCTACTTATACATGTTGTACAATGCTCTAAATTTTATGAGAATATTTTTAAATTTTTTGAGATTTGGACTAGATTAAGAATCCTTTCTATATGTTTTCAATATACTATAAAGCCCATCAAATGTTATTTTGATCATTAAAATATTAACTATTGTTGAAAGTTGAGCTTGAGCTCGAGTAACCAAGTTGCACAGGTGTATAAGGGTTATATGAAATATTTTATTTTGCCAAAACTACAAAAGAATACTTGTAAGTTAAAAAAAAAGTTATCTATAATTACATTGATATCGATTGACGATGAATATTAATAGATGTAGTTTAATAATAAAACACTTACTCGTAATGCTCATTTCGACTTGGGTTATTATGTAGTATTCTTTCTTTTTTTTAGTAAACTTTCTTGATTGATCTGCCTTGATATTTTAGCTATATTGCTCCTTACTTCTAATTTGTTCACTCACTGAGTATTTTCTTGTGAAAATACTCATCACTCTCTTTTATTTATTTTTTTGAGTAATTAATTTTTGTGGATAACCATTTGAACTGTAGCTTGAGGTGTAGTGTATCATCCTAGAGATGAGCTTATTATAGGCGCTTAAATTTTATCAAGCTAATTTGTGGATATGAAGTGAATGGAAATAATAATCATAAAGCCGATCATGAAGTCTTGTAAATTTTAGTTTTTGTATACGTAGTTTGGAATAAAATTTATAAATTAAGTATTTCAATGGTTATTCGGGGTGTAAACGAACAGGGCCGCTCGCGAGCGGTTCGGAGTTCAGCTTGGAGTTCGGCTCGTTAACAGCTTGTTCGAGCTCGTTTGTTAAGTTAAACGAACAGAGTCCGAACAAGATTTTAAGGCTCGAAAGATAAACGAACAGAGCTCAAACACCCCAAAGCTCGACTTGTTAAGGCTCGCAAACAGGCTCGTTAAATGTTCATGAACAAGCTCGCGAAGAGGCTCGTTTAGGATGTTCAGGAATAAGCTCGCGAATAGGCTCGTGTAGGATATTCGTGAACATGCTCGCGAACAGGCTTTTTTAAGATGTTAGTGAACAAACTCATGAGCAAGCTCATTTAAGATATTCGTGAACAAACTCGTGAACAAGCTCGCGAACAGGCTCATTTAAAATGTTCCCGAACAAGCTCGCGAACATATTGGTTTATATAATTTTAGTATTATTTAATTGTAATGTATATTAATAATAATTTTAAGTAAATATAATTAAAAATTGGTAATTGTAATAAAAATTATATATTTATAACATAAATTAGCATTAATATCAAAGATTAGCATTAAAGAAATTACATAATTTTGAAGTATATTAGTATGAATGTTAAGTAAATATAATTTTTATTACAATTACCAATTTTTATAAATATGTAATTTTTATTACAATTACCAATTTTTAATTATATTTAATATCAATGATTAATATTAAACAAATTACATAATTTTGATGTACATTAGTATGAATATTAAGTAAATGTAATTAAAAACTATTAATTGTAATAAAAAATTACAGAATTTCCGTTTCTAAATACAATAAGATTTCGTTTCTAAATTTAAATTGACTTTGAGTTTTTTTAATAATTAATAATTTTGATTGTTAAAAAATAAGTTTTATAAATTTGATAATATTGACAAATATAACATAAAATAAGTTTAAAATAAATTATTTTTATAATTATGTTGTTGTGAAACATTTTAGTAACAATATGTCCTCACATGTTATTTGAAAAAATTAATATTTAGAAAAAATATGTAATTAGTTATTCGTTAAAATATTTCCCATTTTAAAAAAATACGTATTTAGGTAGTAGCAAAAGAATGTAATTTTTTGTTAAATTATTTAGTTAAAATTAATTTTTATAAATTTGTTTTGTAATGTAAAACTTTTTATTTACTTAGGTATAAAAAATGATTAATAAAAAGCTGCATTTTTAAAAATTACTGTATTTTTTATATTTAATTTTTAGTAAAAAACCTTATTTTTTGATAAAAAACTCGGAGCGCTACAGCGTGTCAAGGGGTAGCATTTTGTAATCATAGGGGCATTTTAGACATTTCATATTTATTTTATTTTATGTAATTCGGGGGGTGTGATAGGTGGAACATTATGATGTCTCCTCCTACCAAACCCCATTGTGCTCCTTATGCTCTTTAGGGGGGAGTGACTAGTCATCAAAGGCTTAGGGCCGGAGATCTAGGCACTATAGATGTTTGGTGTGTGCACTTCTCTTGGGTAGGTTCCCTCCTACCTACACCTTGGGGAGCACAGTGTTTGAATTAATTTATTGCTTTCTATGATGAATAACATAAGTAGCCTTATTATATTCATTTTGTGTGCCTTATCGATTGTGCTTGTGCTTATTGCCTTGCTCTTGCCGATTAGGCTACTATGTTGGCTTTGCAGGTCTTGACTCAGATACTAATTTATTTTTCCTTGTGCCTTTACATAATTACTAGTGTGTCCTTGAGGTTGGCTTGTTAAAAGGTGTTCTAGACAAGTGTCGCATGGTCCCTTTTGTGAAGTTTTTACAGGCCCATGACATTTGGTATTAGAGCTTTCTTTGCTCTTCAACAATGGCCGTGGTGGCCAAAGCAAACAATACTAAAAATGTGTGTATTGAGGCACTAGAGAAAAGGGTGGAGGAACTTGAGGTTGCGGTAACCCAAGTGCGCCCACTAGAGAATGGGCTGAATAAAATCGATTTGCTTAATGTTGTGGTAGCTAAATCGGATGTTATTAAAAATATTATAAAGAAAGTAGAGACTCTTAAGCCAGTGTTGGCTAAATTGTTTTCTCTTGAGGGGCGGCCAATAGAGCTTAAGGCACTCCTTTGTGTTAACCCTTCGGGGAGCGGTGATATTGAAGTGTTGAAAAACTGGCTAAAGAGCCTGGTGATTCGGGTCGAGACCCTTGAGAAATCACCCCATGATATTCTTGAAAATCAAAAGAGCCTTGGTGAAGGTCTCAATGCTTTGAGTGAGGACACCAAGGAAGCTTTCCAATCCTTGCATCAAGAGTTACAAATAGTTAGTAGGAAGGTTGAAGAGTTGACTAACACAGGTGGCTTGAGAGCTATGCCCATGGGAAGAAACAAGGTTCCTGAACCAACCCCATTTAAAAGGGCTTGAGATTCGAGCGGTTGATAATTTCTTATTCGACATGGAACTCTATTTTGAGGCAGTGAAAATAGATTCAGATGAACAACGGTTAAGGCTTGCTCCCATGTACCTTGCTGACGATGCCAAACTTTGGTGGCGAACCAAAGTGGAGGAAATAAGGGCAGGCGGGTTCCTTGTGAATGGTTGGGACAATTTTAAACAAAAACTAAGAGCACAATTATACCCTGAAAATGTGGGATTTAACACTCGTGCTCAGTTAGATGGATTGAAACATACCAGTTCCATTCGAGACTACGTCAGACAATTTTCGACATTGATTCTCAATATACCAGATATGGCTGAGGTATACAAAGTGCATCGTTTTATGACTGGTTTGAAACCTTGGGCCAAGAACAAGCTCCAACGATGAGGGGTAAATGATATCAAGACCACCATTTCGACAGCTGAGAGTTTAGAATATTTTACGGAAAGTGGTAATAAAAGAAAATTCAATCCCTTCATGAGGGAGATATCCATACTACAAAATGGCTAAGAAATTCCCAATGAAACTCACAATGACCTAGGAATTCAGAGCGTAGAAATTGGAATTTTGGTGGGATGGAAAATAGATTCAATAACACGGGAGGAGGAGATTGAAATTACTCCAACTTCCATGAAAGAAACTTTGGGCAGCAGCAGATAAAGCCCTCAAGTTTTGAAAAGCCTACAGGGAGAGGCACCCCAAATATTAAGTGCTTTTTGTGCAACGAACCTCATCAGGTGGCAGAATGTCCTCAGCGAGCAGTGTTAAATGCCATCATGGCCATGCAACTGGAAGAAATGAAAGAAGGTCCTCAAGAGAAGGAGGAGGATGAACCAGTCATGATGGGAGCCCTTAGGTTCTTGAATGATTTGGAGAGACAAGTAGAATAGCCAAAGGCAAACAAGACTAGAGGATTAATGTATGTTGACTTTACTATAAAGGGTAAACTTATCCGAACTCTCGTGGATACAGGAGCTACACACAATTTTATGACAGATAGTGTGGCAGCTCATCTGGGACTCAAGGTTGAAAAGGATGTAGGAAAAATGAAAACTGTGAACACTCAAGCTAGAGAGACGGTTGGCATAGCTCGAGAAGTACCGTGTAAACTGGGATCATGGAGCAGAAATGTGCTATTCACAGTAGCCCCAATGGATGATTTTGATGTTGTCCTAGGAGTTGGACTTCTTGAATCAAACTAGAACTATCCCCATTGCCTTAACCAATTGCCTACTGATGATGGGAGAAAGCCCATGTATAATCCTAGTTACGGTGAGTCCAATTTGTGAAAAGAAGATATTATCGACAATACAATTTAAAAGGGGGATAAAGAAGGGTGAGAAAACATATATAGCAATCCCACTTGGGTTAGGAGACCAACAGGATGGGGAGACCCCAGAACAACTAAAGGCAGTATTAACTGATTATGCATATGTGATGCCTAAAAAGTTGCCTAAAATTCTGCCTTTGAGAAGGGGAATTAATCATGAAATTGAATTGGTACCAGGGACCAAGCCTCCTACAAGAGCTTCTTATGGAATGGCTCCTCCTGAACTAGCTGAGTTGAGAAAGTAATTGGATGAATTACTTGAAGCAGGCTTCATCCATCCCTCCAAGACCCCCTTTGGTGCTCCGGTGCTTTTCCAAAAGAAATAAGATGAGAGTCTATGGTTGTGCATTAATTATTGAGCTCTTAATAAAATCATGGTGAGGAATAAATATCCTATCCCTTTTATAGCCGATCTCTTTGATCAATTAGGATATGCCAAGTACTTTAGCAAGTTGGATCTGAGATTCGGATATCATCAAGTCCGTATCGCAGAAGGGTATGAACCAAAAACTGCTTAACTCGGTATAGTGCATTTGAATTTCTTGTTATGCCTTTTAGACTAACCAATGCTCATGCTACTTTTTGTACTCTTATGAACCAGGGGTTTCACGATTACTTATATAAGTTTGTGGTGGTGTATCTGGATGACATTGTGGTTTATAGTGCCACCTTAGCAGAACATAAAAAGCATCTCCTTTTAGCCTTTGAAAAATTAAGACAAAACCAGTTGTATGTAAAGCAAGAGAAATGTGCCTTCGGGCAAACCACTATAAAATTCTTGGGACACATAGTGGCATAAGGTTGCGTTTGCATGGATCTTGGGAAAGTGAAAGCAATCCAAGAATGGAAAACACCCACGAGCCTCACAGCCTTTTTAGGACTTTCCAACTACTATAGGCAGTTCATAAAAGGGTACTCAAAGAAGGTACTTCTATTAACAAAGTTACTGAAGAAGATTGCTAGCTGGGAATGGACTAGCAGCTGTCAGAGAGCGTTTGATGAGGTGAAGAAGTTGCTTCTTGAAGACCCAGTACTTGCAATGCCAGACATGCTGAAACCTTTTGAAGTGCAAACAGATGCTTCAAACCTTGCTTTTGGTGGGGTATTGATGCAGGATAACCATCCTATAGCCTTTGAAAGCAAAAAATTAATCGAAGCAGAACGTCGATACACTGCTCATGAGAAAGAGCTGCTAGCAGTCCTTCATTGCTTACGAACATTGAGGCACTATCTACTGGGGTCAAAGTTTATGGTGAGAACTAATAACACTGCAGTCAGCCATTTCCTAACCTAACCAAAGCTAAGTCCTAGGCAAGCTCGTTGGCAGGAACACCTGGCTGAGTTTGATTTTCATCAGGAATATAGGCCTGGGAAGAATAATAATATGGCAGATGCATTAAGTCAAAAATCAAAATTGGCTGTGCTGAAACAATTAGCTCATCTTTACATAAGTTGAGTTGCAACCTCCATCCGAGACCAAATTAAACAGATTTTAGAAAAAGATCCACAAGCTATTACTTTAATCAACCTGGCCAGGCAAGGGAAGACTTGAAAGTTTATATGGGAGAATGATCTCTTAGTGGAAAATAGGTTTCGACTATATGTACCCAAAATCAGGAATCTAAGGACGGTGCTACTCTAAGAGTGTCACAATACATTATGGGCAGGTCACCCTGGATGGCAACGAACACTGGCTCTTCTAACGTAAAATTACTACTGGCCAAAAATGGAAGATGATGTGAGAATGTATAGAAGGACCTGCCTAACCTATCAACAAGGTAAAACTGATAGACAAAAGTCTCTGGGGTTGTTGGAACCGTTGTCAGTGCCCAACTAGCCTTGGGAGAGTGTGTCATTGGATTTCATTTTTGGCTTACCATGAGTGGGGGAGTATGATTCCATTTTGGTTGTGGTTGATCGATTTTCCAAATATGCCACCTTCATACCAATGCCAAAATTCAGTTCTTCAAAAGATACAACTAGGGCCTTCTTCAAACATGTGGTGAAGTATTGGGGAGTGCCTAAGAGCATAGTCAATGACCGAGATGGGCGAGTTCTGGGAACTTTCAGGGCGGAGCTCTCTCATCTCTTAGGCTCATGCCTTGACATGTCAAATACCTACCATCCCTAGATAGATGGCCAAATAGAGAGATTCAACTGTCTCTTGGAGGAATATTTAAGACAATTTATCAGCTCAAGTTAAAAGAACTGGGCATCATTGTTGAATGTTGCGCAATTTTGTTTTAATTCACAAAAAAGTTCTAGCACTAACAAAAGTCCTTTTGAGATTGTCACAGAATAGCAGCCGTCACCACCACACTCTTTGGAGGGGCCATATAAAAGGAGAAATCTAAAGGCTTACAACTTCTTCAAAGAATAGAGACAAAACGAAGAAATAGCTCAAGCACACTTGGCGAGAATAACACAAAGAATGAAGTACTGGGCAGATCAAAAGCGCAGGCCATAGGAGTTCCAGGTTGGGGATAGGGTGCTGATAAAAGCTACTTCTAGAGCAAGTTCATCTGTGCAACAAAGATATAAGATTGCTGAAGAGATTTGACGGCCCTTTCCCCATTATTGCCAAAGTGGGCTCAGCTGCCTATAAAGTAGAACTACCTGAGGGGCTCAACATACATCCAGTTTTTCATGTGAGCAATCGATGGCATCACCATGCAGATAAAGAAGATGCCAGCAGAAACCAACCCAAGAGACATCCAATCTCCAAGCTCGAACCAACAATGAAGATTGTCGAAGAGATCTTAGCTGAGAGAGTAGTAGCTTCCAATAGGCGCAGATACAAGGAGTACTTAGTGAAGTGGAAGGAACAAATTGAGGAAGAAAATAGCTGGGAGAAGGAAGATGATCTAAAATTTTTCAAGTCCAAGATCAAGCAGTTTGTTGAGTCACATTCGAAGAGGGCGTCAACCCGATTGAGTGGGGGAGAATGTTAAGGAGTAGTATTTTATAATCATAGGGGCATTTTAGGTATTTCATATTTATTTTATTTTATGTAATTCCAGGTGTGTGCTGGGTGGAACATTATGATGTCTCCTCCTGCCAAACCCTATTGTGCTCCTTATGCTCTTTAGGGGGGAGTGACTAGTCATCAAAGGCCTAGGGCCAGAGATCTAGGCACTATAGATGTTGGGTGTGTGCACTTCTGTTGGGTAGGTTCCCCTCTACCTACACTTTGGGGAGTACAGTGTTTGAATCGATGTATGACTTTCTATGATGAATAGTGGAAGTAGCCCCATTATATTCATCTCGTGTGCTTTATCGATTGTGCTTGTGCTTGTTGCCTTGTTCTTGCCTATTGGGCTATTATGTTGGCTTTGCAGGTCTTGACTCAGATACTAATCTATTTTTCCTTGTGCCTTTACAGAATTACTAGTGTGTCCCTGAGTCTGACTTGTTAGAAGGTATTCTAGACAAGTACCGCACGGTCCCTTTTGTGAAGTTTTTATGGGCCCGTGACACAACGCTATAACAAGCCAACACAGTATGCTTAAGATATTTTTTTCTGCTAATGGAAAAGCACATGATGGGGCTGGATTGAATGGTTTTATGGTTCCTTTAATAGCCATAAGACCTTGGTTCAAATCCTAGTTTCAACGTTTTTTTATTTTTTAAAATTTTCTATCTTTTTTAATTTTTTTCTTAAATTTTCTATAAAAAAAAATTGAAAGGTTAGAATTTGAAAAAATACACTCATTACTCAACTAAATATTCTTTGTTCACATATAACTATTAATATTATAACTATGACTATTTTTATTTTTTGAAATAATAATAATAATAATAATAATAGTCATCATAATATGTAAATTTATGTTTTATTAATTTTTATATAATATATATAATCTTAATGATAACAATAATATAAATTATAATACTAGCATTTAATGTTATTATTATTAATAACAATAATATAAATAATTAATTGAAATTAATAAAGTATAATTTAGTTGAATGAAGATGAATATAATTATTGATATCTTAATAATTATAATTTAATTATGACCGTATTATTGATATCTTAATAATTATAAGATTACTAAATACT
>CATIWM010390942.1:0-25549 GCA_949671775.1 Mallotus repandus
TAATAAGGAAAGCTCATGCCTGGGGTTACCCATCCTTGGGTACTTACTGAGAATGGGATTTGAGATGATGGTTTCACATGATGAACAAGGGCTAAAGGATCAACAAGATCGGGGATGACAGGTTAACAGGAGTAATAGGGGTTGATAGAGTGAAGGGAGTGTCTAGGGTTGTCCCTAGTGGATCGATCTGATTATTGGTAGCTGGTGGTGGGCTAAATGTCGTGTTTGGAGTTACTTAGCTCGACAGATTCGTGATGGTTTTGACTCGAGAGATCCCCACAAATGGCGTCACTTGATAACTTGATTATGGAACCTCCAAGTCATGCGATCAAACAATCAATAAAAAGGCAAAGTGAGATATGGGGTTTCCCCCACAAACCCTCCGATGCTTAAGTCAGAGAGGGTAGAGAGAGATTTTTAGAGAGATAATGAGAATAAGAACTAAGAGAATTGAAAGAATAGTATGAAGAGAGGTGAGGAGTATTTATAAGGAATAGGATTCCTCTTCCTTGTAGGATTTTTCCTTGATTGAGGTAGTTCCTCCTAATCTAGAAGTCTTCCTGATGAGGGACTCTCCTGATGAGAATTGCCCTTTCTTACTTGGATTTGGTCTCCGTTGTCCTGCAAGTTCTTTTAAATTAGGAATATAAGTTATAATAGTCATACCATTTGGTGGTGGGAGGAGAATTTGCCCTGGATTGCCATTGGCAATGAGAATGTTACACTTGACATTAGAATCACTTATTTCCTCATTTGATTGGAAGCTTGAAGATGGTGTTACACCAGAGAGCATAGACATGGATGACAGATTTGGCCTCACCTTACAAAAGTCCCAGCCATTGAAAGCTATACCTATTCTAGTGTAATTTTTTTCCTTGAAGTTTTGAACTGATGTGTAGCATTACTTTGAGGCAAATTGTTTTCCTTTATATTAGTTTGATTCCATCAACAATTCGAAATAAATTTCAAATAAATTTTATTTTCAAATAAATTTTTATTATTTACGTGTGTTTGGTTCAGATTAACAATTTATAAAATTTATTTTAAATGAATTCCATATATATTTTTTATTTTTTTAAATTGTGTTTTGTTTTACTTTTTTGAGTTTTTTATTACATCATTAAAAGTGTTACTATTTAAATTTTAAATTAATATTTTAATTTTTTCAATATCTATTTTTAATATATTTTTGAAGTGATATGGTTTTTTTTTTCAAAGATAGAATTTCATTCAACCATAGAACAAGCTTACATCAAGGTGGACCTAAAATTACAACCAACAACTAAATATTATGGATTTTTTAGCCATTGACTACCCAAATCTAAAACAGAAGTTTCAAAATCTAAAAAGATAGTATTAGAAGCAAATATGAAGAAAAAGACCACCTAAAGTTAGAGTAGTCATCGGAAAATACTCCGTAACACCTAAAACACCATTTGACTCCGGATTAGAGACCACTAAACCTTGGTTAGGCCGAAACAAAGATCCTAGTTTTAGCAACGGAATGGGTGTGGTTGAGCCCATTGACAGCAAGCTTCTCCATTGAAAAGGATAGATTAAAGACTCTTCTTCATTGGTTAGGCCGAGTGACGAGTTTGGTAAAATATTTGCTCTTAAATCACCTTTTCAAGTTGAAATAGATAGCCAAACCAGTAGAAGTATGGCTGAAAAACCCATAAAAAGATAGATCTAGTAACCCTTAAGCACTTTGTATGCAAAAAGACTAATTATTAAAGCTTAATAGAGAAAAGAAGAAAGGTTGGTTGTGCCATGAAAAATTCAAGAAGAAATATCAAGAAAAATGGTCTGACTTAATTACCAAGAGGGAGAGTCTTATGTTACTATTACATGTTTTTAATTTATTAATAATATTCGTCAAAATTCAACAAGTTCTCATAAACTCTCAAATTTTTTGGAAAATGAAGAGGAGAGCTGATTGTTGCAGAAAGAGACAACTAGAGAGAGAGAGTATTTTTAGAAATAAAAATGATAAAGAAAAAAAATATTTTGAAAAATAGAAATAATGAGTGGTATTTAGTCATTTGAAAATATAGATTTAAAAGTTGTATAATTCATTTAGAAATTCTAACTATTTCATTAGAATTTAATTTAAATATAACCAATTCTACAAATTTAAAAATTTTAAATTTTAAATGAATTCTACAAAATACTCATTTAAACTAAACATATATCATTTGAAATTGCAAATAAATTATATAAAATTTAGTTATGTACTAAACACACTTTTTAAATAATTTTTTTCAGAAAATGGAAACTACAAAGAGTTAATCTAAGTGGTAAGCAGTTAGAGTCATCTATCTTTTAAAAAGTTGTTTACCACTATATCATAATGGAAAAAAGATATATAAATATATATATATATAGGCTGATGTATGAAGGGGGAGAAACTTCCCTTCCGAATTATAAAACATTCACGATATAAATGATAAATTTTATCAAATATTAGCGGATTCAAAAAAACTCTCCCACTCTTTATACCGAAAATAATGTAAGAAAAACATTAATAAAAAAAACTAATATAAGAATAATAATTTTACAATGATATATACAATGAGTAGAGATAGACTGAACTTTTTTAGAAGTAAAAACGAATTACATGTATTCATATTCTAGAAAGTAAGTTAGAAAAGTGAACAAAAATATTAATATCAGAATCATTTTAAACATGATGAGATTTCAAGTTTGAATACCATTCCTCCACCATTTCCTAGTATGCATAATTTCACTCTTGAACTTTACATTTTTTTCTTCATTTTTTATTATTTTTTAATGAAATTATTTTGCCGTGGCCGAAATTTGAACTTTATGTTGCTGTCTTTTATCTCTAAGCCTGGACATGCCTGTTTGGTCCTAAATCTATATGGCGCTACTTCAAATTTGGAGTTATTTATACTTATGGTATCCAACTTTTTCACTAGTTCTCAGTAAAAGATTCAATTTTTATTAGTCACTTAAAACCTCCCAATATTTTTCATGAGTTCCACAAAACTACCCAGAGTCGTTTTTCGTTCATCGATGATTATATAATGCCTATCTGGAAGCTCGCATAGAAGGGACTCTTGACATCTTATCAAGAATTGCACTCATGGCTAGGTCAGCGCCACGTGGTAAATTTTTTTTAAAAAACTCACATTAGCCTCTCATCTCTCTCTTTCTCCTCTCCCAAAATTCATCCATCTTCTCAATAAACCTAGCTGCCATCGTCACCTCTGTCTCCTCCCTAACCTTTCCACCACCGCTAGATCCACTCCGTTCAGAAACTTTCTTTAAACCCCATCTTTATGATCTCTCCTTCCTTAACTACGTACTTTCCTTGCAAAATTCACCAAATCCAACTCCACAACTTTTATAGCCAAACATAAAAACTTTATGACATAACGGAAGTTTATTAAATTAGGGATAAATATTGAATTTTGTTGATTTACGCACAAATACCAAAACGTTATCTTCTATAACCTGTTGATTACAAATAATACAAGGAAATAGACATTCAAGTTTGCTGATTCTCAAAGAATACCGAAAATTAGGAAAAATAGAAAATTTTATAAAAATTCAACAAAAACTCTCTCTATACATCCAATAAGATGAATAAATATTGTTCAAGACAAAATCCTAAAAGAAAATGGAAAAAAGACAAAAAAAAACACATTAAAAATGAACATAAAACTTTAAAGCAAAATTGGGGACTTAAATAGTCGGATTTGGACCCAAAACTTGAGTCGTTATGGGTAAACCCTCTTGTAGATAGATTGGTGAAATACTCTTGTAATTAATCTAATAAATAGATTGGTAGGTAGTTAAAAATTCTAACTTAGAAGTAGGGGGGTGCAAAAACCAACCGAACCAAAGTAACTGAACCAAATCGAACCATTTTGGGTCATCGATTCGGTTGGTGAGTGAAGCTTCAGTCGGTTTGGTTCATTTAGTGGCAAAATACGGTTTTTGGTTTTCAGTTTGATTTTAGGGTCTAACAGACTGAAAACCGAAATATTTATATATATAATAAAATACAATATAAAATATATTAATTTAGAAAAATATGTGTAAATATTAAGATTATAAGCAAAAAAATATTTATAATTATATTATTAATGAATAAATTTTACAAAAAAAATTATTAAATTGATAAATAAAAATTTTAGAAATTATTTCAAAAAATAAAATTGATAAATCAGTTAACCGACTGAATCGAACCGAACCAAATCAATTCGGTCCAATTCGGTTCTGATATATTTTTGGTTCGGTTTCAATTTAAAATTTTATATATTTTTAATAATCGATTTGTTTAGTTTTCAGTTCAATTTAAACCAAACCGACCGATGCTCATCCCTACTTAGAAGAAGAAGAAGTATTTTACAAATATTTATTCCTATTGGTTATCGCTTATTTTAACCAATTGGAATAAAGCAACTATTGTAGGTTATTGCGTGGTAAGTTAAAATACCAACAGGAATATTTATTATAGTCTGCTTATGACCTTAACAAATATTTATTCTAGTCAGCTTTGCCACGCTACTCTTCATAAGTACCTAAGTAGCTATTGTATTTTAACCACACAATAACCAATAGGAATAAATTGTACTTATGTGTTAAAAAATATTAGCTCCTCATTGCTTTAACAAGAATATTTGTTTCTATTTTATTTATATATTTGAAATACATTATATTTTATTTTATAGTAATACATGTTATTAAAAAAATTGAGAAAATTGTAGATAAAATTAAGAAAATAAGAATATTTCATTAAAATTTTCAATTTTTTTTATTTTTTATCTAATATATTAAAAGATATATAAATAATTGTACTTAGTATTAATTAATTTGTACTAAAAAAATTTTATCATGACCTAAAGTTAAAAATTGTTAGCTCTAATAATGTTGAAATAAAAGTTCATTAGATACCTTAAAGTCTTGCTTGAATACATTAAGTTGTAGTAAAATAACTTCGCAAGACTCAATATAATATTTTTGTATAAATAAGTAAATTAACCAACAAATGTTAAATCAACTGGCAAAAAGTTATTCTCGTTTAAATAATTTTTCAGCGGAAGATTTTTACCTACACAGTATATATATACATCTAGTTGTAGGATTTAAAATATAAGATTCATATTTTTTTTATCAATTAAGTTAATAACATTTAAATGATGTGTCTTAAATTCTATCATTGGGTATAACACACCCAGTGTAGGCAAGACTTTCCCTTTTTCATATTCGAGTCGTGATAAATGTAGTCATTTTAAATTAGTTGGAATTAGTTAGAGTTTAGAAGACATTGGATACTAATAGTTCAGATAAATAAATATAATTAAATTAAATTATTCATTAATTACTAACTGTTTTATTTATTTATTTATTTTCTCAAAAAGAGAGGAAAATGTCTACATTTTATTTTTTTTATTATTTTTTAATTAAAATTTCAAACCCGGTGCTAAAGATAATTATAGTACTAATAAACTTTAAGTCTATAGCTAGTTTATGATAATAATTTGGACAAAATTTAACATACATTACATTAGCAATATCCAACCATGTCGAAGAACTGGAGAAAAGAATGCAACAACCATCACATTGCTCTAATCCATTTAACGTTAATTTTTATTCTTGTTAGTTGCACTAACAAAATAATGTTAGAATTCCATAATTATTTCTTTCATTACTTTTTAAAGTTCCAAATACATAATTCACAGAAAAAAAAAAACTAACCATTATATTAAAAAAATATGACTTGTACTATATATATATATATATATAATTTAAAATTATTAAATTAACTATAATTTATTTTATTTAAATTATGTATGTCAATTGTTATAATTTAATTCAGTAATTTTTAATTTTATCTACATAAATGCATATTTATGTATCAAAGAATTAAAGACTTATTACTACATATTAGTTCTACAAGAGACAAAAATTGCACTTAGTGTTGGTATCAAGAAAATGAATTTTGAGGCGAGTATAAATTCTGCAATTTTCAAATTGGAGGTAATGCAGATTATGCAATTGAGTGAAGCTATATTTTCATTGAATTATCATGTCTAGTGCTTGAAATTAGTTCTCTTTACCATCTGGATTTTTTTTAACCTGACAAACTATTAAAATATGATGGAATCATTGTATTTTAATAGAATTAAAAGAAAGAATTTGATATGAATTAATATGTGATCTTGTTTATCAAGATATTAATCATCTATCACACTAACATTAAAAAAAAATTATTCAAAAGTTACTTTTTTTGGTACGTATATATGTATATACATAAATAAAATTAAAAAATTATCAAATTAATCTTTTTTAATTACAACTATTTATAAATATAGATATACAACTATTAATCAATAGTTATATTTAGATAATGATTAATTTAATATTTTTTATTTCATTTCTATATATATGTACCAAAAAGCAAACTGTTTTCTTTTATAAAATGAAAAATGTATATATTGCACCTAACCCACCTAGGACCGATAATAAAATATCTTGTAAGGGTAAAACATTTGATAGAGAATAGAGTTTGAGCCCGAACCTCTAACTCTCCCATATTATACCATGAGACTTGATCATTAGACTACCATTGAAAAAATATATATTGTCATGTTAAAGAAGAGTAAGAACTCCAAACTTTAAAGGTGAAACACATATTTTCGTCCTTAAACTTTTTGTATTTTTATATTAGTTCCCTAAGCTATTGATTATTTTAAACCGTCTCTAAACTTTTATTTTTATATGCATTAAGGATTGATTTGGTGGAAATAATAAAATATATTATTTTATAACCCTCGTTAAATTAATATTTCTATTGGCTATTTTTTAGAATTAAAAAATTTAAACAATAAAAAATTACTTCCAAATTTAAGGGTATATATATATATATATATATATATTTAATTGATTGATTCTTAGATATTTATACTTGTAATTGATTATATATTAGTAGTAGTAGTTTAATGCATATTTTAAATGTGTTTTAGTCATTTTTTTGTGTGAAATTGATTTACTTTTCATGTTTTAATTTGTTTTTATAGAAATCATTATGAAGGAAACAAGATTAAGGGGAAATAAAGGAAAGCATTATGAAGGAAACAAGATTAAGTGGAAATAAAGAAAGAATTATGAAGGAAACAAGATGAAGTGGGAATAAAATATAGCAATTATGGAGGAAACAAGATTAAGTGGGAAAATATGGAATAGACAAGAGGAAGGGAAGGAGAGATTATATATAGAATATGGAGAGAATAGAGAAGGACGAACAACAACAACAACAACAAAAAATGAGCTAAAGAAGATTGCTGGAGAAGAATTTCAAGAGCTATAATTAAGGATTTTCTTCTTTTCTTCTCTATTCTTATTAATTATTTAATATTTTTTTTAATGGTATTTCAAGAAATAATGGTTATTATGTTTAGCTAAGTATATTTATGTTGGGGATTAATAATCTAAACATGATTTACTTAATTTTCATTTAATGTGTTTAGTATTTTCTTGCATACTATGGTTATTGTGCTTAATTTATGTTGATGCCTGATCACCATTAGCATAATTAAAATTGAGGTTTTAGGTTGAGAGATCAAAACCTTAATGGATATATAATCATAGATTTAATTCTTTTATAGGTAGAGATATCATAAAGGTATTAAATTTCATATGGGTGTGGTGATTTAATTTATGTTTTAATTTGGGAAATAGGTTTGCAATGAGAATTGGAATCTAGTGTTCTTGAGTTAATTCATAAGTTAAAAATATTGGTTAGTTCCTGAGAAAGGTTAATTGATAATTTAGAAACCCGAAGAATATGCAAGCTTAATAACACAAGAATTGAATATGATTAATGATTGTGAAGAGAATCAATCCCTAGCAATTTCATATATTGATAATTCATTTTATATAATTTTTAAGAAATTTATTTTGCATTCTTTTGTTTAATTTAATTTTAGTTTTCAAAACAAAGTAAATTTGAAAGCCTTAAACAATAAAGAATTGGATTAATAGGTGATTAGAATAAGTCCTTGTGGGAACGATATTTTTTATACTACTTGGTGACACCGTGCACTTGTGGTTTTGCACAACCAATTATTATATATTTTTTAGCTTAATCCACTAATTTCTATTTGTAAAATAAAGTCCTTATTTCCAAACTTTATTTTATGGCAATTTAGTCCTAAGCTCTTCCATACTTCACATACACATACCCACACAAATATATTGACCCCTAATTATCATTACTATATATAGGTACTTATTTTAATTTATTTATTATTGCCTACAATTATTTTGTACTTAAATTGAGTATAGTTTATTCATTAATTTATAATTTAGAATTTTCTTAACATGGATGTGATATGTTGCATCAAACAAAATATATATAAGAATTGTTGAAAAAGACAAACATGGCTGATGTAAATCATGTGACAACTCCATCCTCTATGAATTATAAATTTGTTGCTAAAGATACAACCTATTATGATCCTTCCTTCTATAACAACACTATTGATGGCATCCATTACATTTATGTGACTCGTTCAGATATATCATTTTCAGTGAACAAAGTCTCCCAATAAATGTATAGTCCAACCACTGATAACTGATGACTATCAAACATAACTTGTGTTGCTTTAGAGGAACAGTCAACCATAAGCTGCTTATTCGACCATCATCACATTTCCAAGTTTTGGCTTACAGTGATGTCGACTAGGTTACGAACTTAGATGACTGAAAATCAAAAGTAGGCTTCTGTATCTATGTTGGTAATAATCTCATCATATGGGGTACAAGGAAATAACGGACAATAACATGTTCCTCAACTAAAGCAGAGTATTAGGCCATAACACATACTAAAAAAGATCTAAACTAGTTATGCTCTCGCATAAAATAGCCAAAACTCCCATTTACCAAACCAACTTTATGGAGTGACAATCTTAGTGCAAAATACTTGACTTCTACTCCTATAGTTTATTCTCGTTCAAAACATCATGAAATTGATTTTCATTTTGTATGAGATAAAGTGACAATAAATGCAATGCAATTTTACTATCTCAGCTCCAAAGATCAAATCGCTGACATACACAAAAGTCCTTGGCAAGCATTAATTCTACTATCTTAGCAACAAGTTGTCTATGCATTCTCACCCCATACAACTTTAGGCATGGTGATAGGATAATAGGATAAAGTTTATATACTCATATGACTCTATCACTTAGTTAGACTCTACTTGTGTTCAGTGTATATATTCCCTGATACAACAGAATGTACATATACATGGTTTTACCATTCTCATCACTATTTCAGTATTCACATTAATTAGAGCAGTACATCATATGCACAAGTAGATATTAATGTGGCTAGTCCTATCACTACATTGAAGGTTATAACAATTATTTATTCATAATGTGTTAGCCTAGCCCCAGAGGTTGTGCCTACATGATCCTAAAGAATCATTCTCAAATAAGGTCACTTTAACCTTATATAACTTGAAGCCAAAGTTATATTTTCATCAACTGCTCTCAAATGTCGTACTATAGTTATGGTCTTACATCTTATCTCACATGGTGAATGGCTATGTCCCAGACACCTCATGACAACTCATTGAATCTTGACATGTCCTGAATATGGACTTTTTATCTCTTAGTTGTATATGTGCTCATGCTCATTATTGTATCATTCTTTAAAATTCTCACATATTAATGAATTATTGTCACTGTCACATATCTTTTTTTATTACAATTGATTTCATAACCTTTCCATATTCTCAATTATCATTTATATGTTAATTTATATTTGACTACAAAGATTGCATGTTTCTCAAGTGCCAACTCATCAAAACTTTCCATATCCTCGACATAGGCTCTATATCTCTTAGTTCTATACATGCTTGTGCTCATCGTTGTATCATTCTTTATAAGCTCTCACATATCAATGTATTATTTTCATTGCCACACATCTTTCTTTTCACAATTGTTTCCACAACCTTTTTATATTCTCAATTATCATTAATACATTAATTTGTATTTAACCGCAAAGATTTAACATTTCCTGCGTAGGAATTAAGTGTAAATATTTGTATTACTGATGTCTTTGTCATAAGAACATTCTCGTTGTCAATTTTTAGAAATATTATAATTTTTATTTAAATTTGATGATCAATAAAAAATTTTAATCTCTATGTCAGAGAGTAGAATAATTTTCTATGATCAATGATAACTTTGTTGTATGTAACATTCTCAATTGAAAATTTTTGAAATGTTTAGGTTGAGGCTCAATTAAACATTTTGATGATAGATTAATCACATAATTTGAATTTGATGTAATTATTGATTTATTATCTTTACTTTTAATGTGTAGTTGAATTTTCAAAAGTTATATTATTTTAATTCATAATGTAAGCTCATGCAAAGATAGAGTGAACACAACTATTCAATTAAAATTTCTTTTTTATACATCGAATTTTGACTGTCCCTAAAAAGGTTCAGTTAAGAAAACATTTATCCGAACATAATAAGTGTCTGTTCATTCGTACCACCTCAGAAGCATACCAAGAATCTGAAAAGCCCGAACTGAGCAAAACAAAATCATTAAGTCGTACCCTAATTTTATGAATTATGAATTATCAGAATGATTAGTGGTTCATTTCGAGCAACCGTCGCTCAAAACGTGCAACTCGTCAGACTAGTGTTCATCTCGTAAGATTGAAGTTCAACTTTATGAAAATTAAAAGTCGATTTTGACAAAACGGACATCAAAAACATGTCCGTAAACCCTAAAAATTTTCGAAATTGACCCAAGAATAGTACATGTAATCCCGAGAAGTAGCGTTAGAGCGAATTTGTAGCGCTTGATCACGCCCCGCATTTTGCTCATGCGTGAAAATATAAGCCAATTTTGACAAAACAAACCTCAAAAACAAGTCTTAAAAGTCCAAAAACCCTAAAAAAATCCCTAAAATAGTGTAAACGAAGCTCGGGAAGATCGCGTGACGTGCGCAAGAGAGCGAGATCACGTGCCCTAGGCCCGTGATCACGCATTCTAGGGGCATGATCATGCATGATTTCCCCTACTATTCAACATTTTTAAGTACATTTCCCTATAAATAGGGGTCTCTACCTCCCAGACAAGGCTATAGCTAAGAAAGAGAAGGCTAGAGCCTAGGAACATTGGCAAAAGTCAAGAAGAAAAAAAAAGGCAAGAGCCAAAAAGGACACACACACTGAAACACTGTCGAATTGAAGACTCGAGAGTCCTAATTCACACACTTTTAGCCCACTTTCTACATTTTTCATAAGATTTTTAGATCACTTTTGCACCAAACCCACCCTCATCTTTGTCAAAGCACACTTTAAAGGTATACAAATTTGCATTACACACATCATTTTAAACCTCTCAACAAGGAAAGCATGAAAATTCCTTGAAGCTAAAGCTTCAAAAACTCAAAAACAAGCTCAATTGAATCTGAGGACCAAATAATCATTTTTGTACATTTGTTTTACTGTCTTGCATTTTACTTTATCATCGCCAGCAGTTGAGAAATTATGGTGATTTGTGTGATGAGACTAGCAACTTGCATGCTTATTGAATAATCTTTGCTGTGTTTTGCTCATAATAAATCATCATTTTGCATCAATATGCATTAATAAACATGAAAGCTCCATATCTAAGCTAGAGCTTCAATATTGCGGTCCAATGACGCAATCATCATTATTCGCTATTTATCTCATCATTTAGAAATGATTTATAATAATTCCTGCTAGAGCATAAACTATGTGCATCTGTTTAATAATCTATAATGCATCAATCATTTTCATTGTGCCTATATGTTGTTCGAATGGATGAATAGATGGAATTGCACATAATCGTGTTAACCTCAGTTTTCCAAGTGTATTATAGATTAGGACTAGATTTACATTTCCACACTTTTTCTTTTTCATATGTATTTACTAGGAAAGTCTTGTAAATAATTATGTTGAATTTCTCATACTGTCCATTATTATCAACGTGCTCATGTTAATGCATTTCTATCAACTATCATTACCGAAACTAGGGTGCTACGGTAGCCATATATTGAGTATTAAAATGAGAAATAGTCAAAAAGTAGATGAGATCTCCCGGGCTCAGAATCTCTGCTAGGGACGATACTCATTAAGTGACCCAATGCCGTTCCTTTTATCTTTTCCTAGTTTTCTAAAAACTAGGTGGCGACTCTAAACACAAAGCATCTCATATCCCCCCGAGACCAATCAGTTGTCCCAGTCCCATAAACAGAACGGATATCCTATTTGACAAAGTTGCCATGTCCCTCGGAATCACTTCATTTAAACAAAAAATGGAAAGGTCGCTCACAGTGGCGACTCTACTGGGGGTATATTTTGGTTAGAGAGATCAATTCGAAAATGACTATTTCTCATTACTTAATACTTAATCATGTGGAGCCCTTCACCATTGCATTTGCACTACACAATCACACGTGCACCCTTGGTCCCTATCAACCGACAATGACCGAAAGTGATCCACTATGGTTCCACAAGAGTTATAGGGTGACCGATTCAGATTTGTCACCTTTAGCCTTTACTCGTGGTTTCGCCAGGCTCATCTGACCAGAGTCTATGACCCAAGTCCTTAAAAGGGGCGACCTAAGTTATCAAAAGAATGCTAGACTCACCGACCGGAGCCCGTAACCCTAGTCATGGGGGGGGGGGGATTCTTACTAAAGGAGCCCTTAGCCTTATACCCTAGACTCAGCCTATGTAAATAAACCAATAGAAATCTCCACTAATATCCCACCAAGCTTTGCATGCTAGCCCTAATGCTGTCTGTTTGACCTAACATTCACAAATGCTATGACGCTTTTAGTTTCTATCACTGATTGACGTCATTACGTCCATTCTCGTAGACTGCTCACACTTAGACTGTGTGATCCTTGTTTACCTTACATAAGCCTTATATGTAAGGAATGATAAGAATCATTCACCTTAGTATGAATAGCTTGTGAGAACTAGTGAATAGTGACATCTTTCAATGATGGAACCTACGAGTGTCATCCATTTGTCCTTATCAGTTCAAATAGATGGGTTGGGAATTCGACTAGATTGCAAACATTTGTGTTGAAAGAATCAAATCGTAAACTCTTGAAAAATACTTTCATACCTCTTGGTAAACATATCGGATATCGATGTGGGGACACGAAACTGGAACCCTTTTATTGACTATAGCCCCTAGAAATGTGGGCATGTAAGGACTATATACGCCTTTTGTGACCCAATGACTGGTCCTCACATTGATATTATACACTTACCTCAATTGCATTTGAGTATTGCTCCTTAGTTTACCTCTTGATTCTTATCAAAACAAATCAAAATAGCCTACTCTGAGAGCGGAACCATAGTCCCCTACTGACTATCAAGTCAAAACCCACCTATGAAAGAGAATTCAACCTCGTGGAGTGATAAGGTTGGAAGTGAGAGATTGCTTGTGATTGGTTTGTTCCTTATGCAGGAAAAGCTAATAATCTCTAATATAATCATGCATACATGACATACATATAGACAAAATATACTAACCAGGCCTTTTTGTAGCCATTTGCATCCATCATAATAAGGCTATGCATGAGCATGTCATGCATACATGCTAATCATATTCTTTTGCAGGCACATATCATACATGCATCATCCATCATTTATTTTTTCTATCTCACTAATGTGCAGCAAACAAGATCTTAATCAGAGTGACCATGAGCCAGAGTCTTTGAGCCATAATTATAGGAAATGAGAGCAACGATTCAAATCTTGCTTGAAGATGGCACCATAGTCAAAAACCTCCAAGCCTGAACAAGTCTCACTAGACATTTTCTGCACAACCTTGACAAAGCTGACTGGAAAAGCCTACAATCCTATAGAATGCTATGCTTGAAAACCTTCCACCATGTATGTTTAGACCACGACTTTCTACATGTAGTAATGTCATTCTAAGATCCATATGAGCATGTGTTCTGGATTAACATTATGGAATTATGCCCGTTATATGAGGAATTTAGTGCCATTGCAGGATGTACCTCTACTAAAACTGAAGAGGCAATCTTCATTGACTAAGATATTAAAAATCCCAGACTTAGTTCACTACTCTTTGACCTAAGCCCACAAAAGCTTGATGAGTTAGTTACTATAGACAAACGATAGATTCCTCTATAGCTCCTGAATGACTGTACAATAAAGGAATAAGGAAGCCTACCATGGGGATGACTTCTCACTTGCTACCTCTTCATTTAATATTCACAGTGTCACATGATAGATTGGGAGATTATAAGATACTCCAAGTGATCAAAGGCATAGAATGTGGAATGACTCCCTTCCCACTAATCTTGGTAGAAACCATTCAGGGCCTGGATGATTATAGAATTGGAAAGTATTCAAGCTTCGTAGGAAGTCCCCTGTTGCTTCAGATTTAGCTACAAAAGAAGCTAAGCCTTCTAGAAAAACCTGCTAGTAATTGGATGAAGTACCAACTGAGAAACCACAAAGAAAGACATATCAAAGATATTAGTGGCCGCTCAACATATATCTCAGTCGAGTAATGGATTGAGAGTATAAAAAGTGCCACAGAAGAGCAGATAACCTGTATGTGCCCTTGGTGGAGACTGGAGCATATGACCTTATGCATGTATGTGAATTACATAACAATCTTAGGATTCAAATTATGCACCCACTACTACCCAACATTGGCAACAAGACAGTATGGGGTAAAGCAGCATGTGCTATCTGGGCCTGCAGACTTCTTAGGAGGAAGATTATCTCAAAAATTCATCAACCATTTCAGAACAACACGGCGAAGGAGAATCATTCATCACTTTACCACCAGTGATTGGGATGATCTTACTGACAAGACTTACAAGCAGTAGGTGATCCGCAGACAAAATCACCTATTAATCTAGAAAACTTTAGCCTTAGTTTTTCCTTTATTTGAAAGTGATGATGTAATGAACTCTAAAGTTAATGCAAAGAAATCAAATTTTGCTTACTTTTTTGTTGTCCTTTCTGATTATAGTGCGCATTGCATTAATAAAAACACTTGCATATTTGACATTCATTCCATATGCACTGAACCATTTAACATTGGCATAGAAAATGAACCATGCATTTTGCATATTTTGAAAGATGTTACCCCTGAGGAGAGGAGAGAAATTGAAAAAATATTAATAAAATATTCAAAAGTTTTTGCTTGGACATACGAATACATGCCCGACATTAACAAAGCCATATGAGGAAAAATACAATCAAGTCGAATAGATATGTCTAGCAATGGTACGGGCAATGAAGAAGCTCAGACACTACTTTCAATCATACAAGATCCCAGCTGTGTCCAAAATGGATCCTATGATGCATCTTTACGAAGCTCCATCCCTAGTGGGAAAACTCGCCAAATGACTTGTTCTACTCACATAATTTAATGTTCATTATTTGATTAATAAGACAGTGAAAGGGAGAGCAGTCGCTGAATTCCTAGCCCTCAATTTGATTCCAGATTCAAAAGAAATTTAACTAAACTTTCCAGATGACCTCAGCACGACCATCGAGGTGCAGGGATGGTGAATATACTTCGACGAAGTAGTCAACCAATTTGGAGCAGGAGTCAGGATCATACTCTTAATACCAGAAGGCGAAGTTGTGCCAATTACTAAGAAGCTAGCATTCAGAGTTATGAACAATGAGGCAGAATATGAAGCATGTGCACTTGGCATAGAAGCTTTGATAGCACTGGAAGTGAAAAAAGTTGAAATATTGGGGGATTCCATATTGGTAATTAATTAGACAATAGAAGAATAGGAACTAAAAGAACAACACTTGAGGCCATATCTAAGCCACCTGGAGTAGGTCGCCCTATCTTTCCAAACATACAAATTCATCCATCTCCCTAGAAACCATAACCAAATGGCAGATAGACTCGCTTCCTTAGCATCGGTATAGGAAGGATGGGCCAAAATGCCGATGAAGCCTCTAATCCTACTCAAATCAGAGCAACCTAGCTATAAATGCCTCATAATAGCAGAAACAAAAGTAGACAACAAACCCTGGTTCTACGATATACAACAATAACTCATAAAAAGAATTTACCCTCAGAAGGCAGTAAAAAAAGACAAGGCAGTCATTTGGCAACTGGCATCGAAATTCACATCACACCAGGGTGTATTATACAAAATAACTTCAGATGGGATACAACTCAGATGTCTAGATGAGACAGAAGCTACTAGAGTAATGGAAGAAGTACACGAGGGTGTTTGTGGTCCGCACATGAATGGCACTATTCTAGCTAAGAAGTTAATGAGACAAGGGTTCTTTTAGATGACGATGATGGAAGATAGCATCAAATTCGTAAGAAGGTGCCACAGTTCCAAATTCATGAGGACATCAACCATCTTCCCCCAACAGAGCTACATTCTATCTCTTCTCCGTGGGCCTTCTCAGCATATGGGTTAGACATAATCGAAGAAATCCACCCAACAGCCTCGAATGGACACAGGTTCATCCTGGTGGCAATTGACTACTTCATAAAGTTGGTCGAAGCAGAATCATACGCAAAACTGGGGGTAAAATAGGTGACAAAGTTCATAAAAAAGATTCGATTATGCTGATATGGGATTCCTCATCATATAGTTTCTGATAATGGTGTTCAGTTCCAAGGGGAAGTGAAGGAATTACTAAGGAGTTATAAGGTGGAACATCACAAATCCACACCTTACCGACCACAAACAAATGGGGCGGTCGAAGCTGCAAACAAAAATATCAAAAAGATCTTGTCAAAGATGACTCAGACTTACCGTGATTGGGAAGATAGACTACTATATGTATTGTGGGGATACAAAACAACACTCAAAACTTCAACAGGAGCCACTCCTTTTTCACTAGTATACAGAATTGAAGCAGTACTCCTAGTGGAAATGGAAATTAAATCAATGCGAATAGCAATTGAATTTGAACTGCTTGAAGCAAAATGGGCTCAGCAAAGGCAGAACAGCCTCACTACTCTGGACAGTCATAGACTCAAAGCACTATATCTTACACAACTACATCAAGCTTAACTGGCTAGAGCCTTCAACAAGAAAGTTAGACACAAGAGTGTGAAAGCAAAATACTAGGTGCTAAAGAAAACCAAACATAATGTCTCAGACCCTAGAGGGAAGTTCAGGCCAAACTGGGAAGGCCCATATCTGGTCAAAACCATTCTATCAAGAGGAGTCGTCAAGCTTATGGATTCTGAAGGAAGTGAGTTCTCTAAGCCTACCAACACAGACCTCTTAAAGAAGTACTATGTTAAGAGCAAATACAAAAAAAAGACCCCGCCGAGTTGAAAACTGAAAAAAGGCAGCTCAGGCAAAGATTGGGGGAAACCGAGAGACAATACTTAGTTAGAAAACCTGAAGAGGCTGACTAAGGATAGGGGTACTGTCAATTTGAAATATGTATAAATGCAACTATGCTTTTCTTAAATGTATTCAGTAAATATGTGAATGCTTTTCAAGTCATGTAAGTACATTTGAGGAAATACAATACATCATTATCATCTGAATTCATCGAGCATGTTAAGTACAATTTGCATATTTTCATTACATGCTTTGCAGTTCTTACTTGTTTTATTATTTCTCCTCCATATTACTAGTCACTATTATCGAACCTTAAAAAAAAGCCCAGCTAGGTGCGAAGAGCTCTAAAAAGAGATGCCCTAGGCAAAAGAGGGAAAAAGAAAAATACCCAGATAGGTGTGAAGAGCTCTGAAAAGAGAAGCCCTATCCAAAAGAGGGAAAAATAAAATAAAGAGGTAGACGAAAGCAGAATAATTAGATAGAATAGTCATAGATACATGAACGAATCAGGAACACGTAAGTCAGTTGATCTAGAGTACAATAACAACAACCATGTACTGTAGAGTACAATAACAACAGCCATCAGCACAGAATACAACGTACGAGACATATGCCCAAATACAACACCTTGAGTCCATAACGTTGAGAAAATAATACAACACTGGACAACCATAGCTAAAAGCCTATACCTAGCCTCCTGACAAAATAGCAGCTAAATCCACTCAAGCATCCTCGTCATCTGAGCTAGGCTCCGCATCCTCTGCATCCATCTTAAAAGTCGCCAGTCATAGATGTAGCTGATCGATCTACTCATGATACAACTCTCGCTCCCTCTCCCACTAACGACTAGCGTGAATATACTCACTCTGCATTAGACAAACATCATAAATCACATTTCATGCATTCATAAAAGCACTTGCATTTGCATAAAACAGGTACAAATCAATAAAAGAATAAAGAAGTACTCTATTTGCTCTAGTAAACTCCATAAAATACACATGTGCGCTGATCATAGTAGTATACCAAGAATGAGCGATGGAAACAGGCACCTACAAAGAAAAAGAAATTAGATAACGAACAAAGTAAAGAAAGACGAGAAACCTCATGGAGTAAAGAAACTAACGTGACTGGCATCTGCAGGCACTACACCCGACAATGGTGTACCCGCTCTAGGCAAAGAAAAATGTGCTCCCACTCCTATAACTATCAGCCCACACAACATTGGAGGCCTCGCACTCACAAAATTACCAAGAACGACACCGCTAGGTCCCATACCATTGGTATGTACGGTCCCCTTGATCCTAGGACCACTCTCCTCATCAAAACGAGAGGAATCTGACCTCCTTCGATGTTGTCTAGAATTCTGCAAAAATAACACTCTAATAACTCATGTCATTTACCATTTAATACTAATAATGTTTGTTACATGCTTACATGAAAATAGAAAAAACAAAGCTCAAAAGCATACCAGGTTAAAAGATGTTACCCTGGAAGCAAAATGACCCTAGGATGATCACGAAGTCCCAGCTCTAGCCCAAAGGCTGCGAAGGATCCGCCTGAAGAGGTAGAGGTGGAAAAAACTCACTGGCCATAACATCAATCAATTGCAGCACCAGAGTCATCATATAAGAGAAATCAGCTCCCTCCAAGAAATCCTCAAAGGGATACCCTCTCTTAGCTTTGTTAAGCTCCTCTCTAATGAGCTCTTGACTCAAAAATATTTCCCCAGGGAGAGCAACAAGAACTGTCCTCACAAACGGTTAATCCCACCAGCAATAGACCCGCTTAGAAGCATCTCATATACTTAGAAGCATTTCACCCTCTTAGAAGCACCTCATATGCTTAGAAGCATTTCACCTGCTTAAAAGCATTTCATTTGCTTAGAAGCATCTTATCTGCTTAGAAGCATCGCATCTACTTAAAAGCATTCATCTAGCATCGCATCCGTTTAGTAGTATTTCATCTGCTTAGAAGCATCGCATACGCTTAGTAGCATCTCATTGCTTAGAAGCATTCCAATCCGCTTAGAAGCATCTCATCTACTTAGTAGCATTTGCATTGATACCTAAAGAGGTTATGAAAGTGTCATCTTACCTCACCTGAGGGAATTACAAGGCACACAAACAAGCGACAGCCCCGCTAATCAAATGAAACAACATCGACAATGATAAGCCTGACCAAATGGCACACCATCTGGTAAGTACCTCTTCCCAAAATATTTTTTTCCATCTCTATATTTGCTTCACGTGTATTGACATAAGTACTAGAGTACTATGCAACACACGTAAAGTAGGAGGCAACCGTCACACATTGAATTGTAACTGTCCCCAAAAAGGTCCAGTGACAAAAATATTTCTTCGAATGTGATAAGTATTTGTTCATTCGTACCACCTCTGAAGAGTGCCGAGAATCTGAAAAGTCCGAACCGAGCAAAACTGGCTACTAAATCATTAAGTCGTGTCCTGATTTTGTGAATTATGAATTATCAAAATGATTAGTAGCTCATTTCGAGCAACCGTCACTCAAAACGTGCAACTAGTTAGACCAGTGTTCATCTCGTAAGACCGGAGTTCAACTTTGTGAAAATCAAAAGTCAATTTTGATAAAACAAATGTCATAAACATGTCCGTAAGCCAATAAAACTTTTGGAAGTGACCCCAGAATAGTACACGTAATCTTGAGAAGTACCGCATGACCGAATTTGTAGCGCGTGATCATGCCCGAACACATTTTGCCCACACATGAAAATAGAAGCCGATTTTGACAAAACGAACCTCAAAAACACGTCCGGCAGGTCCAAAAACCCCGAAAACACCCTTAAAACAGCGTAAACAGAGCCCGGGAAGGCCGCTTGATGCACCCCAAGCCCACGTTAGGTTTTAACTCACTTAATTAATAGGTTATTAAAATGGTTTCAGATTTTAATTAATTTAACATCAATTTAGGTCCATCTAAGTTAATTAGATTTAGGCCCATTGTCTTAGTTAACTAAAATTAATTTAGACCTAGCTCAACCCATCTGAAGCATTACTTTTAAAATAAATATAGATTTAGGACTCATTTCATTTGATTTAAAATTAATTAGAAAGCCCACTAATTTATTTCATTTTCTCTTTAAAATAATGTAGACTTAGAACCACTTCTTTAGAATTAAAATTGGTGGAATTAGGCTCATTAATTTAAATAAAATATAGGCCCACCTTTAGTTCTCATTTCATTTGTAATTAAAATATGTAGACTTATCTAATGTAACTAATATCAATGTAGAGTAGATTAATATAGGGACCATCTCGCTTTGTGAATGTAGTTTTTGCATACTTTTTCATGACTAGTTGCCTTGGTGCTAAATGGATGTTCAATTAGGTTTTCTATGAAATTGCATATAATTAGAGAATAAGATAGTAATTCATAAACTAATTTTAAAGAACATGAGACTAAAAGAAGTTGGTATTCCATTCCTAAAATTTCCTAGTTGTGGTGCTAACTCTTTTTTAGAGAATCGAGTTACCACCACCTTCGATTTATCCCAGTTATTACCCTGGATGGCGACTCCTCATCTCCATGCCATGTCTTTACAATATGGTTAGTGTGTTTCCTGGAGCCCTGAGCTCAAATAGTGTTTCCTGGACGCACGCTAAACCCCACTGTGTACACCTCCTATGCATTGGGTGCTAAAAATTGATGATTAGGCATGGGTGATGTGGTGAATATTCCATGAATATTCTATTGTCAGTTGCCGCATCATCATCTCGCCACCAGGTCACTGGTGGATGATATTTAAATCAAAGTTGGATACTTGAACTGAAACTGGTTAAACTTCAGTAACCAAAATGAAATAAGTGCAAAATTGGGTACCTATTTTAATAACCTATTAATTAAGTGAGTTAAAACCTAATTGCGTGTGATCACGCGCCCCAAGCCCATGATCATGTGTTCCAGGGACGTGATCACTCACATTTCCCATACTTTTCAAGTATTTTTAGGCACATTTCCCTATAAATAGGGGTGTCTACCTCCTAATTTAACAAGGCTAGAGCCAGGAAAGAGAAGGCTAGAGCCTAAGAACATTAGCAAGAGCTAAGAAGAAAAAAACAGGCAAGAGCCAAAAAGCACACACACACTAAAACACTGTCAAATTGAAGACTTATGTGTCCCAATTCACACACTTTTAGCCCACTTTCTACATTTTTCGTAGGATTTTTAGATCACTTTTGCACCAAACCCACCCTCATCTTTGTCAAAGTACGCTTCAAAAGTATACGAATTTGCATTACACACGTCATTTTCAACCTCTCGATGAGGAAAGGTAGAAAATCCCATGAAACTAAAGCTTTGAAAACTCAAAAACAAGCTCAGTCGAATTTGAGGACCAAATAATCATTTTTGCATATTTATTTTACTGTCTTGCATTTTACTTTATCGCCGCCAGTAGTTGAGAAATTGTGGTGATATGTGTGATGAGACTAGCAACTTACATGCTGATTGAATAATCTTTGCTTTGTTTTGCTCGTAATAAATCATCATTTTACATCAATATGCATTTAATAGATACGAAAGCTCAATATCTAAGCTAGAGCTTCAATATTGCGGTCCAATGATGCAATCATCATTATCCACTATTTATCTCATCATTTAGAAATGCTTTATAATAATTCCTACTAGAGCATAAACTACGTGCATCTGTTTAATCATCTATGATGCATCAATCATCTTCGTTGTGCTTATATGCTATCCAAATGGATGAATATATGAAATTACACATAGTCGTATTGACCTCTATTTTGCAGGTATATTCTAGATTAGGACTAGATTTATATTTCCACATTTTTCCTCTTTCATATGTATTTACTAGGAAAGCCTTGTAAATAATTATGCTGAATTTCTTGTACTTTCCGTTATTATCAACGTGATCATGTGAATGCATTTCTATCAACTGTCATTACCGGAACTAGGGTATTGCGGTAGCTATATATTGAGTATTAAAATGAGAAATAGTCAAAAAGTAGATGAGATCTCCTAGGCTCAGAATCTCTGCTGGGGACAATACTCTTTGAGTGACCTAATGTCGTCCCTTTCATCTTTTTCAAATTTTCTAAAAACTAGGTGGCGACTCCAAACACAAAGAGTCTTGTATCCCCCCAAGACCAATAATTTGTCCCTGTCTCGTAAACAGAACGGATGTCCCATTCGGCAAAGTTGCCATGTCCCTTGGAATCACTCTATTTAACCGAAAATGGAAAGGTCACTCACAGTCTTAAAAGAAATTTAAAGCTTGTGCTCGGCTTTCATACACAAACTTCATATGCTTCCAATTAAGAGTTTTTTGCCAATTTGTGGCAAAAAAAAAAAAAAAATTCCGGTTGTGGTTGTTACACAAAATATTCTAAATTTATGATGAAATAAAAAGCAAATCCCTGTTTATAGTGATTTTTGTTGGCGTGGCAATAATATCAAAACTTCGTCAATGGCACTGGCGAACTAGGTAATTTTGCCAGTCCAACTGGCAGAGTTGAAACAATTTTTTTAGCATTTCCGCCATTGTGAGCTGTGAAAATGCATGATTAAAATTTTTTTCTTCTGTTTGGCCATTTCCAAGTTGCGGCGTCAAAGTTGGGCATTTCTAAATCACATTATTGACCAAAAATGCTTCACCCAATTTTTTTTCAATCGTATTTTTTATAGAATAAAAAATTGGCAATAAAAAATAGGTATTCTTTGGTATAATATATATAGAATAAAAAATTGGAAAAAGTAATGAAATAATAGTATTTTTTGTTAAATGTAATTATATATAGAATGTTTTTCTGTAATAGTAATGAAATATTTTTTTTTCTATAATTTCTTTTTCTATAATAGTAATTATACTTTGAGTGGCGGAGTTACTGAATTTTTTATTTTTTTATCAATAATTCTAAATATTGAAAACAAATTAATTTTGTTGGCCAATAATGAAATATGTATTACACATATTAATAAAACAAAATTGGAATATTAAAATTATGATTTTAATTAGTAGTATTATGACTAATTTAATAATTACATAAGTTAATTAAATTATTACATAAGGTAATAAAATTTTTTTCTTAGCAACTCTGCCATTTTTAAAATTATTTAAAATTTTAAATAATTAAGCAAGTCGAGTCTAGTCAAACTCTAGTATAACAGTTATTTAATCAAGTCAACCTCAATTTTTGAAAATGAAGCCCAATCGAGTTCGAGCCGAATTTCGAATTTTAAGATTGAATCGAGCTCGAATTTGAAATAATAATAATAATAATAATATAAATTCTAACATTTTTATTACTATGGATATTATTATTATTATTATTAATTACAAAAAAGGAAAAATAATTTAAATTCTAACATTATTATTATTATTATTAGTATTATTATTAGTACTACAAAAAAGATTGCATATCCAAAGAAAAGAAGGCAAGATCTAGTTGCCTTCTATGATAGACATGAACATTCATATAAGCACATACATATTTTACAAAGGCCAAACTACGGCTGAGTATGGGACGGAGAAAATACTGAATCGAACTGAAATACCGAACCGAAAGACATTAAACTGTACTGAACCGAATAATTTTAATCCCAAACCGTACCAAACTGAATTTTATGACTAATTTGGTACGGTACTGAATATTTATAAAAAAATGAATCGAGAACTGCACCGAACCATATCGAAACCGTACGAAACCGAATACCGAATATAGTACCAAATATTAATTTAATAAGTAATACATAGATATTAATAAATAGTATTATACTTATAATTATATTGTAAGTAATATATATATGTATAATAATATATAATAAAAATTAATATGTTTTGTTATTAAAATATAATAAATAAATTGCTAACAAAATATTTTTATTAATTTTATTATTATTAATATTGTTATTATTGTTACTACTGCTACTACTATTTAATTAACAATTCAAAATATGAAATGTCTATTATATTACAATTTAAACTTAATATATAAAAATAAAAAACTGACATGGCATTAGTTTCAAATAATTTAATTAACAAAGAATGTGGAATGTGCATTATAGCACACTTTAAACTTAAAATATGAGAAATAAGAAAATTGATATTATTATCATCAATAACAAATAAAAATGTTGAATGTCCATTACGTTTCAATATAACCTAAAAATATTTAAATAAAAAAAATTAACATTGTATAATTTTAAATTTTATAATTTTTTATTAAAATATGTCGTAATTTGATAACTTATTAATTATTATTTTTAGTAAGTAATCTAATTTTGTTGATGTTATTTAAAGTTAACGAGCTAAATAATATTATTATATTTAATAACTTGTTTATTATTATTATTCTTAAGTAATATAATCTTATTGATATTATTTAAAATTAATGAGCTACATAATATTATTATAATTATTATTTTGCTACATAATAATATATAGACATATATTATAGAAAACCAAAATAACATAATTTAGCCTAAAACTACGTCGTTTTGACTTTTAATTAAAGTAAGTAGTGATTTTACAAACAAAAATAAGAGAATATAGGTTATTTTTATTAATTAAAATATATTACTATTATTATATTTAATAATTTAATAGTTTTTATTGTTATTAAGTAATTTAATCTTATTGATATTATTTAAAAAGTAATGAGGTAAATAATATTATTAGAATTATTACTATTGTGTGTGTGTTTGTGTATATATGTATATATGTACATACATCCATATAATAACAAAAATGATATATTTTTACCGAAAACTATGTCATTTGGATTTTTGGATAATAAATATAATTTTAATTTATTTTTGGATAATAAATATAATTTTAATTAATGATATAAATTTGTCTATTGCATAAATTTCCGAATTCCCATTTTGAACTGTACCATACCGATCCATTTCGAAAGAATCGAATCCACATACCGAACCGTCCCAAAAAATGAGATGGTACCGATATGGCCATTTTTAAATTAGGTACTGGCACTGGAGATTTTATTTTTAAATCCCCGAAATATGGTAGGATTCCGGAGATCTTAAATGTCACATCCGTACCCTTACTTTAAGTATAATTGCATTCATATGCATTTCATTTACATAAAATATATTAATTTAATTTAAGTATAAGTTAGAATATATATATAGATATAGTTTTAGAGGAAATAACTCAAATGGAGTAAA
>CATIWM010390964.1:0-13829 GCA_949671775.1 Mallotus repandus
ATATAAGCTTATTTTTCACCTTGTTTGGACGGCTTTTGATTTCTAATAAAAATTATAGACTTTGTTTATTCCAAATCCCCTAGAATTCGATAGAATCAATAGGGTTTTGAAGATTGCAAATCGGTATTCCTTTGAATCAACAATTTTTGCAATTATCTACCTTCCGCTACATCAGGGAGGAAGGGATAGATGTTTAAACTCTATTCTTCAAAATTTTTTTTTTTTTTTTTTTTTGCTGATTGAAGTGATTTGACTCCACACCAAAAAGAGAGAGCAAAGGGGAGGTAGGAGCAAATGTTCAAACCCTACTCTTCATATCTAGATGTTTATGTCTTTTGCCACTTGAACTACTGATGAGGGATTATTAATGTTATGTATATGTCTAACTCTCAAACTTGTGATGTGAGTTCCTCTCAAGAGTCTTATGTAATTATGTTTGTTAAAAGATCCAATTATGATAATCATGTGAACAAAGCTTTCGAATGAAGCAAACTAAAAACCAAACCAACTCGATTCAGTTCGATGTTATTACTTTATATTTTTAAATTTTATGAACTGAACTTAACCGAAATCATAGTTCAGTGATTCGATTTTATACTAAAAAATTTAGTTAACTAAAATAACATAATAAACCAAAATTTTATATACTTATTTTTTATTTTTAAATAGTATAATAATTTAATATAAGATATTAAAATAATTAAATATGTGTAAAAATTGGATTTGATTCTGTTTGATTATTTTAGTTCGATTCAATTAAATTTTTTATGTGATTTGATTCAGTTTGATTTTTATATAATGTGGTTAAATTATTTCAGTTTGATAAAAAAAAAATTGATCAAGTGCTTAACTCTAATCCCATGCATGTACAACTTCAGTTTAGTAAAATAAACTATGAACCCTATGTTCATTAAATTAACATGAGAACAACATTGGGACAGAAAATCTGAAATTTTGTTGGTACGAAGGCATCAGTCTAAAACTTAAAGTGCAAACCAAACGGGATGAGCAGCCATCATATGATCCAATCTCTTTGCAACAAGAAATTAATATCTCGAACAACAATTCTGAATTTTTAACTAATTGAAAAGCAATATAATCCTCTTGGGGAAAAAAAGTTGGCAGCTTGGTAGGAGTAAAGAGTATAACAAGGGTGGCCAAATTGCTACTTTAACCAACGTTATTTAAGCTCCAGTTCCAATATTGGAGGAGTTTCCACTTCTCGCTACTCAACTAATTCATTTGACCTAAAGAGAAAATAAAGGGGCACCCAGCAAGCATAAGATTTAACCATTTTTTTTTGGTGCTTTAGCATATTTGCATCAAGCCAACTCCACATAAAAAGTCAGTTATATAAAATAAGCATGCAGTACATTATGAGGGCCGAGCGATTGCCTCCCATGCGGTCCGTATATAACCTTCTGAAGCTTGACAGTAAGGTGGGAAATAATGCCCCCAGGCATGGACTGGTGTTACCACTTTGGAGTCATTTATAACATAACCAGTGCGGTTAAGGATAATGAAGCACCCCTAGCAAAGACTCCATAAAAGAAAAAGGGTGCTTGACATAGTGGAAGCTTCAACAAGATAAAAATAAAATAAAGAACAAAGGGATAAATATTGTAGTCTGTCGATTTGTGCATAAATACCAAAAAATGATCTTCTATATATAACCTATTGATTCACAAAGAATGCTAGGAAATAGGCATCAAATATTCGTTGATTCAAATAGAATACCGAAATTTGGAAAAGAAGAGAAATTTTATTGATTCACCAAAAAAAAAAAAACTAACTCACGTAGCCCTAGGGCTTACATATTTATAAGGTGGCTCAAGCTTCCAACCCTAATTTTAATTAGGAAATAAAATTCTAATCAGGAAATAAAATTAACATAATATTAAATTAGAAATAAAAATCAAATCCTAATAATAATAATAATAATAACAACAACAACAACAACAACAACAACAATAATAAATAATTATGTCTTCAAGACAAACTCACCCCACATGCTCTTAAACTTGTGGCTCTACATCATTGCCTTCAATGTAGAGAAAATTTGCCCTCAAATTTTACCCAAATATTGCGAAGAAAATATGCTCATAAATGCATAGAACATCATAAATTCATCATCAACTTTTAATTCCTTCAAAATAGAAATTAAAAGAATATAAGAATAAAGAATTTTATCAATACCAATGAAGTCAATATATTCAACATCGCCCTCATATTCTTCATTGAATATCACTTCATCTCCAATAACTGCGTCTTCATCCTCACCGTCATCAATATCAACAAATAAGCTCTCTTCATAATACTCTTTTTCTTCATCTTCGTCACTAAACTCCTCATTAGAATTTTCGTGGCAATCATTGTCGTGTTTGATTGGATTGGCTTGATTTTGATTTCCCATAAGTGTAGTCATCCTCTTTGTCATCTGCTCCATCAATTGTTCAAACCAGTCATTTTTTCCTTTTGGCATGATTAACAAGGACCACTTGGCTCTGATACCAACTGATGTAGCGGAAGCTTCAACAAGATAAAATAAAATAAAGAACAAATGGATAAATATTATAATCCGTTGATTTGCGCACAAATACCGAAAAATAATATTCTATAATATGTTGATTCACAAAGAATGCCTAGAAATAGGCATCAAATATTCGTTGATTCAAATAGAATACTGAAATTTGGAAAAGAAGAGAAATTTTATTGATTCACTAAAAAAAAACTAACTCACGTAGCCCTAAGGATTACATATTTATAGGATGGCTCAAGCTCCCAACCCTAATTTTAATTAGGAAATAAAATTCTAATCAGAAAATAAATTAACACAATATTAAATTAGAAATAAAAATCAAATCCTAATAATAATAATAATAATAATAACAACAACAACAATAATAATAATAAATAATTATGTCTTCAAGCAATTGTTCCACAAACTCACCCCACATGCTCTTAAACTTGTTACTCCACATCAGTCCGATAATAAAACCAGTAACTTTCAGCCAAATCTGAGGGCAAATCCTATAATAAGCATGGACAAAATTGAAGAACTCTTTGTGTGATTACTTCTATACTTCCATTACCCTTTTTTCTTTCAATAACATGTAAAGAAAAAAAATTAAATGCATCAAGTCATGCAACTATGGATATTTGGGAAGATGAGATCATAGTCCTAGTTTTTGCAGAGACTACTTTGAGAATGAGTAATATTATCATAATCGATGGGTGGTAGGACGTGCCATCCTAAATTGCTAAATGATAGCATCCATTGAAACATAAACCCATTGATTATGATACCATTAAAGCTACCATTAAAGTTATTGCTATTGAAGTTAAAAATAAACAATTTGATAAGAAAAATGATAAACCAAAGTCTTCTAGTAAATTTCATTGGAAAAGAAAAGGGAAGTAGATCAAAGATGAGTCGACATAGAAATAATATTATAATCATTGCCGTACTAACAAACATGCCAAGGATAAATGTTGGATTCTTCACCTTGAGTTAAAGTCAAAAAATAGAAAAGACAACCAAGGGAGGAATGATAAAAAGGCCACCTTGATTGTGCAGCAAATGGAAGAGCTTCCTAAAATGAAGCAACCTGATGCTACATTAACCCTTATCACAAGACCAATAGATATTAAAGATGCTTATAACCAAGAAGAGTTATTTCATCAGACTATTCAGGTCAAACAAAGTCTTATGCATGTTATTATTGATCCAGGAAGTTATAAAAATTTGATTTCAAAAGCCTTAGTAAAGAAGTTGGGCTTAGAGACAATGCCTCACCCAAAGCCATATCTTCTATGTTGGATACAGAAGGACATTAATATGCAAAATACAAAATAATGTACCTTTAAATTTGCCATCACTAATTTTTGTATTGATGAGGTAACTTGTGAAGTGGTACCTATAGACTTATGTTAAGTGATATTGGGCAGTCCATATTTATGGAATCGTGATGCCATTGACTATAGAAGGTTATGCAAGTATCGTCTTGCGAAAGATGGGAAAGAGTTCTTTGTCAATTCTTACAAGCCACAAATAATAAATATTGCATAAGAGTGGAATTAGAAGGAAAAAATAATAGAAACCTGAATTGGAATAGGCTTAGTGTAACCTAAGGACTCACAAGCCCGAAGCAATGGATGAGATAAATTAATCTCTATGAAAGAATTTGCATGAAAAGAAGCTCTTTTTACCTGTGAGAAAAATGAATCAGTTTCTTTGGAGCCATTAACTGCACCATCTTCCTCCTCTTCTGATCTATAATCTTCCTTATTAAAATTAAATAAAATTACTAATATAAGAATTGTGATTTTAATAAAAAAATGCAAATGTGGTGTAAAAGATAGAGAAATACTTCTTCGTCAAGTTCTTCAAAATCAGAGGCGTTAGTATCCTCATTGTTGGGAGTAACAGCGGCTACGCAAGAGCGTTGTTATTGGAGTGCTTAAGAAATCTTATAATCGATGGAAGTAGTTCTTCTATGATTGTGTTATTCTGCTACTGATTCAAAGTAAGAAGCAAAGTCCCTTGGTGATTGACTATTCCTATTTGAAGGTTTCTTCTCAACTTCTTCTTCTTCGTCATCTTCTTCTTCTCCTCCTCCTTCTTCTTGTTCATCTTCTTCCTCTTCTTCTTCTTCTTCTTATTCATGCGATATTTTGAGCTCTTCGTTGCTAGGAGGTTCGAACACGAAGCCTTTAGCCTTTAGCTGTTGCTTATGCATCTACTCAGAAAGGGTTTTAGACGCTAGAGGTTTTTAGTCGCCCGTTTATATACTACAAGGCTTCAATGACAATTCGACCCCTAAACTTTTTCTCAAGTGCAATTAACACCGAAAACCAACTTTCTGGACTAATAGCTCCAAAACTTTTCATTTAGCTCCAAATTAGTGAGAGTGAGGAACACCATCCTACAAAAGAAAAGCAATGAGAAATATAACAAACATTAACATATATTAATTTTATTTTAATTGTTTCCATTTTTTCTTATATTTTCTTCTTACTCTTATTTTTTTAGTTGTTTCCAAACTCGTAGTTTTTTTATTATTAAAAAATTCATTAAAAATATCAAATAATATTTACTTGATAATTGTCATGCTAATTAATAGTAATTGTCATGGAAGTGATAAATAATATAATTTTGTAAAATATAAAGGGAGATAATATAAATTTTAAACGTCATAGGTCAAGTAGCATAACACAGCAAATCACAAGGAACAAATAGTAATTCACCCTTTATGAACTGATTTTTAACTGCTTTCAACCACGTTCGCACTTCACCTCAATTTCTATTTTATGTAAGTAATTAATTAAATTAACTAATTAACCATATCTCCTGTAATTGGGGTCTGATTTTAAGTAAAAATTGTGAAAGAAATAATTTAATAGCCATACTACAATGGTCCCTTTCATTCTTATCCTCTCTTTTTTTCTGTTTTTTTTTTTTAGCTGGTTAAAATGGTCCTCACCATAAGAGAGCGAGCAAGGTGGTAGGAAGGGACAAATGTTCAAACTGTATTCTTAAGTTTTTTTTTTAGTTGATTGAAGTGATTTGATTCCCCACCAAAGAGACAAAGCAAGGGAGGAGGAAAGGGCAAATGTTCAAACCCTACTCTTCACATCTAGATTTTGGCTGTATGAATATTTACCCCAAAACTACAACTCTATATGGTGTTTTCATTTATCTTTGAAGGTTGGTCTTAATTGTATCCCTAGTCTAGTTACCTTGTGCTGGATAGAAAGGAGAGGATCCTACAGAGGTATGACCTGAAAAATTTATCTGAAAAATCTATACGTCCAAGTGCACTTGTCAATACTACCTGTGCAACTTTTTTTAATTACAGAACTTTCAGATTGTATTAGTTGATGTGGTGCTTTAATTAGAAGAAACTATCAGTGATTGTTGTTTGGTTTAATAACAAACATCTGTAAATGCTTAATGCGTTTATGTCCTCTTTGCGTCTCTTTATAGCTCCCTTTTTTATGGTGTAAGCCCTGCCATTTTGAACCTTGGCCTGGACATTGGACCATCAATACTAGTATAGAAATCAAAGCTTTCAAAAAGTCAGCCTCCTTTTTTCTATTGTTGAAGTCTCTATTAAAGTGTAATAAGCCACTACTTGGTTCTGGATGTGATTCAAGTTATGACATGTCACCTCACGATGAATTACCTATAGATGACATATATTATGCGGTTTAGCTATACTTGAGCACAGGACGCAGAAAATGCAGAATCGAATTAAAATTCTGAATGGAAAGACAATAAAATTATACCGAACCATACCGAAAACCGAATATTAATTCAATAAATAATAGATTGATATTAATAAATAGTAGTAAGTAGTAAATTATATTCTTTTAATTATATTGTCAAGTAATATACATATGTATAATAATATATGATAAAAATTAATATATTTTTTTATTAAAATATAATAAATAAATTGTTAAAAAAATATTTTTATCAATTTTATTATTATTAATATTATTATCATTGTCACTACTACTACTGCTATTGCTATTGTTATTATTATTATTATTTAATTAACAAGTAAAAATATGAAATGTCTATTATATTACAATTTGAACTTAAAATATAAAAATAAAAAAATTCAAATTACATAGTTTCAAATAATTCAATTAACATATAAGGATGTGGAATGTCCATTACAACACTTTTTAAATTTAAAATATGAGAAATAAGAAAATTATTATTATTATTATCAACAACAAATAAAAATGTAGAATGCCCATTATATATAATCTTATTAATTTTTAATTAAAATATGTTGTAATTATTGTATTTAATAACCTAGTAATTATTATTGTTATTAAGTAATATAATCTAATTGACATTATTTAAAATTAATGAGCTAAATAATATTATTGTATTATTAATCTGTTATATAATAATATATCCACATATATTATAGATAACCAAAACGTTATAGTTTTGCCCAAAACTACGTCATTTTAATTAAAGTAAGTAGTGATCTTACAAACAAAAATAAGAGAAGATAAGTTATTTTTATTAATTAAAATATATTGCTATTATTATATTTAATAATTTATTAATTATTATTGTTATTAAGTAATTTAATCTTATAGATATTATTTAAACGTAATGAGGTAAATAATATTATTAGAATTATTATTATTATTGTGTGTGTGTGTGTATATATATATATATATATATCATAATTAAAACTACATATTTTTACCCAAAACTATGTCGTTTTGATTTATGGATAATAAATATAATTTCAATTGATAATATAAATTTATCCATTACATAAATTTCTGAATTACCGTTTTACATCATGCCATACCGTTCCGTTTTGATATAACCAAATCTCCATACCGAACCATCCCGAAAAATGGGATAACACCGATATGGAGATTTTTAAATTAAGTACTAGTACTGAAAATTTTAACTTTGAAATCTCTAAAATATGGTATGATTCTGGAGATTTTAAATTTCTAGATTTTCTCCATCCGTGATCACCCTAATGTAGGTGACACTAGTTTAAAAGATAAGTAATTTTTGAGATGTTCTCCAAGTATGATGGACCATTTTGCCGCTTCCTTTTTAGTTTTTCATGAGGTTGGGTTCATTTTATGTCTTTTACGGTGGTGATTAGCTTCGTGAGAATTGTTTCATATGTATATTGGTGTGTATTCTAATAGGAAATCTGACAAAATAACGTTGTGTTTGGCCAATAATGTGGAGTGCATTTCCAGGTGCATTGGGTATTTATGTCTTACTTCGCTACAATGAGAGCTATAATAGATAAATTGACCAGATGATTAGGGACATGTCCTTTATTCACTCATTGTCTTCTTTAGATTCATTTATAGTTCTTCTCCAAGTTATACTTAGCCATGCATTTGAAATGAGAGCAGTCAAATCAGTGATTTGCATTGTTTACAGTGGTCTCATGCTTGGTCAGTGGTATGTTCAAATTATGCTCTGGAGTGTCCTTGCTGCTTTTTGATGTACTCTTAGCTGAACTATAACAGGTGTTGTGTGGCAATATACATTGTCTGTATCTGTTCACTTAGAAATTTTATTTCTGTCTTCTGCAGGATATTTTGTAATTATTATTCCCTAAGCTATCAGTTCTCTATGAAAATAAAAGGATCAGTGCACCGCAAGGACTTATTTAATACTTAAGGTGTGGAATGAGCACTATGACTCCTGAAGATTTCTTTAACCTGACTGAGATGAAAGATGGACTTGCAGCCCCTTCTAGAGTGCATGAGCTGGTTGCTGTAATGCAGAAGGAGAAAGATTGTACTGTGAAGAATGTTGGTGATGCAACCAGGCAATGGGCTGCTGCGGCAAGCACAAACGCTGCAACTGATAATAAAGATTGTCTTGATCTTTTTATTAAATTAGACGGACTCTGGTTTATTGATAGATGCTTAAAGGATGCTCAAAAGTTTGCTGTTTCTTCTGGGATCTGGATCACAGTCAATAATCTTCTTGACCACAGTAGTTCTCGTGTTCAGGATAGAGCTAGAGCATTGTTCGATAGCTGGAAGCAGGATAGGGTTAGTGATGCAATTTATCATGATGTTCAGAGTATAGAGGCACTATGTGATGCCAGTGTGCCCAGCAGTGAGAACAGCAGGGTAGAATGTGCTTCTGTGGATGTTCCTCTTCCAAAAGGAAGTGCTGATGTAGAAAATAATACAGCAGATTTTGCTAGGGACAAAAATTTTCGATCAGGTTCAGATTCTCTTCAATAGAAAGGGTTGAAGATGTACGAAATCAAACTCAATGAAGCACGGAAGATAAATCACCAGATCCTCTTTCCATGTCTGTCTTGTCAAACTCTGCTCAAGGGAGTCCTTCATTGAAGGAAAAATCCTCGATCAATAACGTTGAAGGAACTGCTTTGAATGAGACTTGCAATATTCATGTTACTAAAGGAGAAAATACTGAAGATGTACAAAATCAGGTTCAGATTCTCTTCAATCAGAAAGGGTTGAAGATGTACAAAATCAAACTCAATGAAGCATGGAAGATAAATCACCAGATCCTCTTTCCATGTCTGTCTTGTCAAACTCTGCTCAAGAGAGTACTTCATTGAAGGAAAAATCCTCGATCAATAATGTTGAAGGAACTGCTTTGAATGAGACTTGCAATATTCCTGTTACTAAAGGAGAAAATACTGAACCAGAGTTGGATTCATCAAAGGCTCTTAGCAGTTTCTCTGATAACTCAGGTATGGTAGCTTCCCCTTCCAACAAGGTGGACCCTGGAGTTAGTTCTTCTATTTCTGATGCTGCCGTTGCTAAAGAGGATTCAGCAAAACCTGCATTGCACAACAATGTCAATGCCAAGGAGGGTAATTTTGGTTCAAACATTGATGCATCTAGTGATGCAGGAACATTTGTATCTCCAACAAAACCCATCCCAGATGACGTGTGGACTATTAATCATTGTAGCACACCGGTGTTCAAGTCTAGAGTCAAAGATGATTGTTCTCCTGATACTCTGCAGGATTCATCTGACAGTGACAGAAAACTGGAGAAACCTGAGGATGTAGGGACTCTTTTCTCACGGATGGAAGACATGGAGTTGCTGACGATGATAAGGAACATAGCAGTGATGGACATGAGGATTTAGGAGATGATTCTGATTTCTCTAGACCTGCCATGAATACCCAGAGCCCTGATCCAATTAACAGGAAAAGAAACTGATATGGAACTTGAATATGGTATAGTTGATGCTTTAGCAGTTGCTCGACAAGTGGAGAGAGAGAGGTGGTTAACTCCAAAGAACAATCTGGCAGTTCTTCGGAGAAAGACATGGAAACTAATTAGGCAGCCAGATAGCCCTGATAATTCTATAAATGCAAAGCAGGTCCCGGGTGCAGAGGTCCCTCAGGAGGACATGCCAACTGGACGAAATCAGCCTGCTGAGGTCTATCCTGGGGAAGACAAGCATCTGATTAGTTCAAATAATGTGGAAAATGAAGCAGAAAATGGAACACAGGAGTTGGAGTCCTCACAGGTAACTGAAGTGGCTCCAGAGCCAGAAACTAATGCGGAGAAAGGATTTTGTGATTTTGATCTGAATCAAGAAGTCTGTTCAGATGATATGGATCGGCCAATGAATCCCATCTCTACTCCAATTTCTGTTGTTTCAGCTTCAAGGCCAGCAGCAGCTTCTGGATCTCCTTCAGCACCTATGCATTTTGAGGGAATTCTTGGGTGGAAAGGGTCTGCACTTTGCAGCTACTAATGCCTTTCGTCCAGCTTCTCCACGCAAGACTTCTGATGGTGACAGGACTCTTGAGACTGGGGGGAACAAGCAGTAGTTCAAAACAAAGACAGGACAGCCTTGTCATTGATCTCAATGTGGCTGAGGACGGAGATGAACTTGATTTCGGGAAGACCAATCCCGGTCTCATCTAGAAATGGGGAATCTTCACTAGAAATGGGTCCAAGAAAATCAGAGAGGCCCAATCTTGATTTAAATCGTATCAGTGATGACGGTGATGCTTTAGCATCAGGTTTAAGAATGCAGGGACAACTGTTTTACCCTCGGAATGGCCATCGCAGCCCATCTCCTGCATCTTCGTCATCTTCTATGTAGCCTTCACTAAGGAATTTTGATTTGAACTATAGGCCTCTTTTTCACAATGACTTCAGATCAAGGGTTCTATCACGGCAACCAAAATGTAAGTGATTTTGGATGACTTAAACCAGGTGATCCTGTTATTTCTATAATGGGCACTAGAGTTGAAGTGGGCGGTAGAGTGAAAGTCAGCAGAAAGGATTCTCTTCAGAATCCATCATTGCCTAATGGCAAACCTGTGGATCCTGGAATGGATGCTAATGTGGCAAGAATGGTAGGAAACCAATTTCATTATTTTTCAGCTCTCTTCATCTTGATGAAAACTCACGAATTATGCACGCCGGGCACAAGACTTCAGCGGTTAAAAGTATCTAAAAGCCCAGACTAAAAATTGTACAAGTACCCGAAAGCCACGGGCTAAAGCATATTGGGGGGTCATGTTCCGTACCGTAGGGCAGCCAAATGGGGACAATCGTCACATAGCCTGGGTTTTTTAGGCAGGACGCCGGCCTGGTGGGTCCAACGTTATATAACCTGGCTTTTTAGACACTAGGCCACCATCAACAATCAACAAGGCATAGAACATGCAGCGAGCTTAAAAAATGTTTTTTTTTCATGTTGCAAAATTGTAAGTCATACATTAAATTAATACAGTAGGAGGTGATGAGTTTTCTTTGATGTATCATCCCTCCCCAAATTTCGGTAAATTGTTACATCACTTTCCCTTACCAGATATGCAACCCATGTATGTATCTTTCACAACAAATTGAGAAGCAGCTTCCATTGAGCAGATATTTGACAACGCTACCTGCGCTTGTACCTGGAGGGAAAGAAAATGACCAAGATAAATATCTCATTCCAATACTTAGAGCAAATCCACAATATTTAACATGGATTATAAATGATGAAAAGATAAGCTTCCCATTTCAGTCTATGCAATGAAAGCAATCATAGAGGTAAATTTCAGCACTTGCATAAAAATTGTGGCAACAGAAAATCTGACTTTGAGATTGCAATGGTGATAAAACACATCTGGCTGAGTATCGACGAATGTAGCATGAAGACTCTGAAATGCATATACAAATAAAACAAACCAGATAACCCCACTGTAAGCCCCCCAAGCGACAATTTTATGAAGACTCTGAAAGGTTGACTAACGTGGGATTAAATGCATTCAAGTTCTTGGTGTCATTTAAAATTAACATGGGACCGACATCTGAAGCTACTACATACTAAATGACATTAATAGCAATATTTCCAAAAGCAACATAGTTCCATATACAATGATATCACATAACGAACAGTTCTACATTGCTACATCTTACATTTAATGCTAAGACGTCCATATGCAGAGGGCATGCCTTGCAGAACATAACATCAGAACTGAATAAGATAGAAATTTTAGTTTAATCCATACCGTGATTTGCTCTTAAATGAATTCTTGGATTTCTTGGCTCCCATTGCACTGCTACTTTTCTTCTGGTTTTTCTCACTCATGTCATTCTGGAATAGCTCCCGCATTTCTTCTGTCCTCGGTTGAGTTCTTTGGGAAGGACGCTTAGATTTCTTGGCAGCCTTTTGCACAATCTTGCCAGCATCAACCGCCCTCTTCACAGCTTTTGCTGCTTTCGCTCGTCGATAACCCAGCTCAACTAATGCTATTCCAGTTTTTTCTTTCTTATTTCTCCCAGAAGCCTGAAGTTAATGGAAGTACCAAATGTCACTGCAACTAAGTGAAAACCTAAGCATTGGAAAGAAAGAAAAGAAAAGTAAAAAAAAAAAACCACTAATATAGAGATTTAGATTAACAGTAGCACTATCGCTATATGGATAGTGTCTACACAAACGCATGTTGTACATGCAACAACCTACTAAATTTTTGTCAATACACATAAAGTGTGTGTCTATAATGTAATTGCATATGATGCGTTTATATATATAAAAAAAATCTAATTGATGGCAAGATAACATCATTTACATGCATAAAATACATTCACAGAAGAGATGCATACATTTGGTTTCTCAGTTTGATCTTCATCCTCCAACATCTCTCTAGCTGCTTGTAATTTCGACGCTTCTTCTGGGGCAAATTTTTCTGTCCAACAATATCAGCAAGTGATAACATAAGTTCTTAACCAATGTTTTCTGAACTGCAGATAACAAAACCAAGCTACTAAAAATTATACCTCCCGCTCCCGCTTTCTCTTTTCCTTCAGTTAAAGTCTTCAGCCTGTTCAGCACTAATAACCTCATTTCCAGAACCTTTTTCTTTCACCATTGATGCCTGTCGCATTTTTTTTTTTGGGTGGAGGGCACCATGTGATCAGTTGGAGAAGTTAATATCATATTCAAATTACAAAATCTTCTTTGCAATTGCTGACAGAATAGCATACATGGATTTTCAGGAGTAGGGCATCCTTTTCATGTTCAGAATATATTAGAACACTATTTCTTCCTCAATCAAATAACAACCACCAATTGTAGTGAGATTAGCAGAATTTTAATAGCAGAAATATATTAATCAGAATACAATCTTCAGCAATTTTAGCAGTCAGAGAAGCAAAAATCATCCCTAGCATTTGTATGTGAACTTATGATCATATGGAACTGCATAGTAATTGATATAAACAAAAATTCAAAAACAATCATCACATAAGAAAAAAGTACCTTTGCTGCTTTTCCAATGAGCTTCTTCTCTCTCTCAGTCACAAACCAGGTTCTTTTAGGGCGTGAGAAAATTTCCTCCCTATGCACAATCATATTTTCTGCCTGCTCAAGCGCAAAATGACGTTCATAGCAAAAAATGCTTAAAATAGGCAACGGACGATTGACTGATTATAATGACTGTCCAGATGATACCATGACAGGAAAAGAAAACAACTGTCACAAGCACTTAAGCCATGACCATCAAGTAAGAAAATTCTATTTCGGAAGGCAAAAAAAATGAGCAGTTTGGAATTGCCATACGAGTACCTTTATTGCTTCCATTTCAGCTTTTCTCAGAGCTATCTCTTCCCTGCAAGCAATTGAACAAATCAAACTTTAGTCCAAATAACAATATCAACATTTGGTTAGAAGAACTAAGATAATGAAGCCAGTCAAAACCTCTCTTCTTGAAGAATGACAGCCACTTGATCTTCCATTTGCTCAATTATCTGAGACCACTTGGCAATTGATTGTTCGTTAACAGTACGGCATTTCAACTTTGTCCCAGCCCTCTTAACCT
>CATIWM010390982.1:0-35909 GCA_949671775.1 Mallotus repandus
ATTTTTTTTAATTAATTTCTGGTTTACTGTGTATATATTTCATGGTCAATCACTAATATCATCTTTATCATACATTTTCTTCAAGGTCCATTTGAGAAGTTCACTCGAGTGACAATGATCTTGCCTTTAAGTGGGCAACAATATTCAGAAAAAGTTTCAGAGAATTGTGTTGCAATTTGGAAATCTTTTGGAATTTACACTGATGCTGAAACTAAAGCCATTGATAAATTCTTGGAAATCTTCAAGGAAGAAAAATTTCCTCCTGGCTCCTCTATTCTCTTCACACAATTGCCTCAAGGATCACTTGCTGTAAGTAATTAAAAAGTTCTTCATCATCATCTAGCTTTACATAGTATCTGGTTCAATTCTACTACAAAATTCATTTAAAATTCAAATAAATTCTAGATAGAAGTTAATTACAAATGAATTTTTATTAATGTAGCGTATTTGATTTAAATAGAGATTTTACAGAATTTATTTTAAATAAATTTCATATTTTATTATATTTTATTTGGTATAAATTTAAAATTTAAAATAATATATTATTTAGCCCAAAATATCTCTTTAAACTAATATTGCATGACAGAATAATGATATTTTATGAAAAATATCAACCTAAAATCATGGAAGTCATTTTGAAATTCTTACTATTTTATTAAAATTTGATTTAGTTATGAATAATTTTATAAATTTAAAAAATAAAATTGTAAATATATTTCATAAAAATTTCGTCCAATCTAAACATATCAAATTTTAAATTTCAAATAAATTTTATAAAATTTTATAGAACTCATTTATACTAAATATATTCATCATGTACAATCATTCTTTAAATAGAGTTTTGCTAACTTGTTTTTTTTTCTTTCCTCAAATTTTTTTATCTTTGCTAATTGTAGATTAGCTTTTCGAAAGATGGGTCAATACCAGAAGTTGAGAATGCAGTGATAGAGAACAAACTACTTTCAGAGGCAGTCTTGGAGTCGATCATCGGTAAGAATGGTGTTTCTCCTGGAGCAAGGCAGTGTGTTGCTGCAAGACTAGCAGAGTTGTTTGAGAAGAACACTCAAAATGGAAAGTGATGTGCTGGGCTATATCACTTGTTATGGACAATAAAAATGTGTTGAGGTGTCATTGTAATGGAGAGAAATAAACTACTGTTTTAAAGGAAGAGGTTGTGTGCTTGTGTTACTGTTTTTTAAGGTGTTAAATTTTGATTTGGTTCAAGAAAAGGGTTATGCTCTGTGGAAGAGATTAATTTCTACCATTTATAATGGAAACTATAACATAGAAAAGTGTTTTTTTTTTTTTTTTTGAGAAATACATAGAAAAGCATGTTGTTGGTTAATTATGTTGTCATGTGATGTATCACCAGCTGCTTGCCTGCTATACTTCATATAAAGAACAATAAATCATCAGAGGACCTTTTAATACACATTTTTTTTATATTATAAATATGAAATTTAAATCACCTTTAAATAAAAAGTCTCTTTACCGTACACATATTCATTTATATAAATAAAATTTTTAAAAAATTGCTAAATTAAGTTTTATTTAATTATATTTATCGGTTAATTGTGTATATTAATATTTGTCTTACGTATTCTAGTCACTCACCCATCTTTCTTAAACAACCAGGGGTAATTTTTTTGTCATTCTTAGCCTGCAATCACCATTTTATTAATTTATTTATTAAATAAGTGGTTATTCCATATAAATTTAAATTTTATTTTATTTTTTGTGATTTTCATCGTCTTGTTGTGTCTTTTAATTTGTCATCGTCTTGTTACGACGTTTTGTTTTCTGTCATCTTGGTGTGGTTTTTTATTTATGTGTGAGCGATTTAGAAGGGCAAAATATATTCGATCAGACAAAAATAACAAATCAGATTATCATTGTCAGTATGTTGCAAAACTGGAGTTATAGTGATTTTAGTCACTATAGTACTATCAAATTTGTTGGCTTTAGAATTGTTTAATTTGCTATAATTTTTAGCAAATTTGCATATGTGTTGTTATCGATATAATGCTAATTTGAATCAATAGAATTATTTTTCTTTTCAAAAAAATATTTGTCACATGTACTAACTATTATAATTAAATAAAAACTAATTTTATATTTTTAATGTTATATATATATATATATATATATTAAAGTTGAATCTGAGAGAAACTTTTAACCATGTGTTGACATGTGACTCTCTCTGCTTCAAGCTTTAACATACTGAGTCTCAAGTTGCTAATCCATGTTTTCTCTCCCATTCAATAGTATCTTTGTTCTTTTTTTTTGTAACCTTCGTCTTTTCGGTTACCTTGAATATCTAAAGACACCCTAATTATTAGACATTATTATTATTATTTATAATATTAAAGACACTCTTCTTAATATTTTCCCTCTTTTCATTTTATTTTTTCAATTTCAATTCCAATTATAAAAAATGAAAATAAAGCTAAAACAGAGAGAAGGTTTTCATCAGATTTTGACATGTGACACTCTCTTTTTTCAACATTCCTCACTCTTGTGCTTTTGTTAATAATCATGTACCACTCTCTAATCTTTTGCCTACTCCATTGACAGTTAAAAAAACTTAAGAGTTTCAACCCTTCGTCTTTCCCATCTCTTAAAACCAATCTAAGAGTTACAGCCCTTCGTCTTTCCCAACTCTTAAAACCAACCACTCATTGCATTCTCTACTTCCAGTCTCTCTAGTTCTTTTTTTTTTTTTTTTTTGTTATCTTTTCTCAATTCTCAATTTCATAACAATGAAAATTGGCTTTAAAAGTGTTTTTTTGATCTCTTGGTCTCTCCTCATTCACTATCTTATAATTTCTTGCTTTGTAATATCAAAATTGAAATCATATCTTTTCTTCTCTGTTACCAATATCTTTACTAATTAGGATTGTGATTGTTCAATTACTATTTTCATTATCTTTTTTTTATCAATAGATCATTGTTCTCGGAAGATCATTGGTCAATCAAAACCCAAATAACAAAAATCCATTTTCTTTCTCGAGGAACAAGCATGTTTATTTTCTTTGACGATTCTCATGGAACAGACACTACTGTTGTTGCACTTTTGACTCCTCTCCAATCCTTCACTCTCTCTCTCTTTGTGTGCTCTCTATTTACAATTCTTGAAGTAATGGATGGTACCGCTCACTCACTCATTCTCTATAACAATTCTTGATTTTTTGAAAAAAAAAAGTAGTTTTTTGATTTGGTGCTTTTGTATACTATATATGGAAATGATTTGGTTTTGTTTTGAAATTGACGGATGTAATGGTGGAAATGCTATCTGTGAACTCCGATCAGACCTCTACTAATTGCGATTCTTTATACTCTTTCGGAGGTTCTATTTCTTTCTCTCAATTTATTGCTCTATTTTGGTATTTAAATTTAAAAAATTAAATTGATAATGTTAAGGATTTTGTTTATTCCGAGGTTCAATTTTTTACTCTCAAGTTATTACTAACTTTTTATTAACAAAGTTTGAAAAGCAGTAATCTTGGTTTTTGTGCTATTTGCCCACTTGATTTGATAATAATTCATTCCTCTTTTTTAGGTTCAAGAATTGATTGTGTGAGGAAATTTTGATGTGGATTTTTTTTTTAGAGTGTGTTAAAGGTTAAATTTTCAGAGGTTGAAAGATATGAATGGAAAAGTTTATTCAAAGGTAGTCATGGCCGGGAAAGTTATGGTGGTTGCAGTTAAGGCATCGAAAGATATCTCAAGAACAACCTTGGTTTGGGCTTTGATTCATGTTGTTCAACTCGGTTATTGCATTAAGTTTCTGGTGTTCCTTCCTGCTCACTCCTTAAGTAATTTTTCATTTTCTTTTCAGTTTCACCTGTCTCCTTCATTATCCAGTCATATTAAAAATGTTGATTTTAATTGTTAAAGTTGTGATTGCATTAATGACATTTATTCCATTTTTCAAAGCTTCATTTAATGTGAATTGTCCTATTTTAATTTCTCTGAACATGCAATACTTCATTTAAATATTAAACTCGAATTGGATGCATAATGCAGGATTGTCCAAAAAGGTTACCCCTCTCAGCAAGGGTTGGATTTACTGTAAATATTTTTAGCTAATCATTCCTTATTTTATTCTACTTGGGATAGAATTAGATCTCTAAATATAATTAGTCTTTTATTCTTCAATAATAACATGTTGGTTCATGATGTTGTGAAAGCATATTTTATCATGTTGATATTACTATTCTAACTTCTACTCATTGTCTAACCAATTTTTATGCATGCGTATAAGTAATGGATACATGGTTAGTTTATGCAACTTTGAGGCATAAAAGATGTTGTAAAGGTAATGCATTATTGGTGATCATAAATTATGTTTTTGTTAATTTTATAAGGAATATAAATTTAGAAGGCATGCATACAGTGGTTGGGTCTTTAAAGTCTATGGACATAAAATGTTAACAGTTATTGTTTTCCTGAGTAGTAGGATTTATTTTATCATATTATTTACATTATATTGATTGGACCAATTTATAATTCAAACCTTTTTTTATAGTTATAACTTTTGGTGAATCTGAGTTTCCTTTAAAATTGGACTATAACAATGAGGGATTAACTTTGATTCTTTAGCATCTAAACTACTTGAAGCACTGTTTATAAGTCATCACAACTTTAAAATTTCAATGTTTTTAGACATTTTCTAATACATTATTTTGTTAAATGGGGACTTTTCTACCTGATTATAAGTTTAGATTTGAGACTTGATTGATTCTTTCTTATTTGATTCATTTTAATATAGGTACCTAAAACAAATCCATATCATAGTGCAACGTTTGGTGAAAATAGCTATCTATCATGCAAACAGCCTCACTCTCACGAAGGTAGCTTTGCTATTTTCTAGTTTTGAGGTACTAGAACCTCTTTCTACATCACTGAATTTAGGTCTCTCTTTATATTATCTCATTTAATTGTTTTGTTTTAAATTGGTGTACAAGTGGACAATCTCTTCTAACAAGTATTCAATGGCCAAAAGGTGGAAGTATATATATGATACATTTATTAACAACAAATCAAGATAACAATTGAATAGCACACCAAAGGGTTGACTCATCTCTTTAGTTGACTTTCCTCTGTAAATATTTGAAGATAATTATATATGAATTATATAAACAATAACTTGAAATTTTAGTTATTTTTCAATGATTTTTGGATGATAAAAAAATAAATGGTTATTATTATTTTATATTTAATAAATATATGAATTCTTATTATTTTATATTTCATAAATACAAGATTATATAATCATTGGAATTACTATTATAAAAATTAGCTTATAATACTTTTATATGCTATTCAATTGTTGCTTCGCATAAACTTTGGCCTTAATTGAATTTATAGTGTTAGATGTTGATAGCAAGGATACAACTAAATGCTAATAGTTTTGATAGGAGTCGAGTTAGATTATGAATAGTTGAAATGGATGTCCTGAAATATAATATACTGTGTTAACCGACTTTAGTAATTTATTCAGTAAAGCTCTTTTATAAACTATTTCTAAAATATTTTCTCCCAAATTACAGTAAAAACTTTACTATCACTAATTCATGAAAAATCATTAAAATAAATTAATAAGTTCACCTGTGCAACGCGCGAGTATTAGCCTAGTTTTCCATTATTTATGAGGTGAAAGCATATTAAAGTATTACGAATATGATTTATAATGCTTCACAAGTTATATACGATTTTCAAATGGAAAATTTTTACTTATTTTTATACAAATGAAATTCATCAAAGCTTTAAAATAAAAATAAAATTGTAATTTTGATAATTCATATATTTTTATTAATTTATTTTATATTCATATTTCACTTGGTTTCATTAATTTTTGTTATTTTTTACGACTTGTATTTATCTAAAATTGAAATAATATATAACATATATAACTTTAAAGTACTTCATAGAAAGTTGTGCAAGTATTAAAAATCTAACTTAAAAATAAATATTAAAGTATTTTCGTAAAAATATAAAAATAATTAAAATTTAAATTGTTTTATCGTATTAAAATAAAAGGCACTTTAGTTTTATAAAATAAATTATTTCCCAAAATACTAATAGAAATTTAATAAAAACTTAAAAAGTAAGATATATAAATATTTAATTTATAAAATAAATTAAAAATTAATCAGATAAAATTTATTTTATTTTTATTAATTAAATATAATTAATTAAAATATAAATCACAAATTTAATAATCTAACGTAGGACTTAATAATGGCGGCGTAAAAAGTTTGTGTATATTTTCATCAGTTAGCCAAAACTGCGTCGTTTGTTTTCCTCAACAAAACGCCAAATTTTTTTATTTCCCGTTGTCGTCTGCTTTGATCTCAAAAATCCTCTTCTTCCCCTTCGAGCTTCGTTCTGCTCTTTACTCGCCGTGAAAACAGCCGCCGCCGCCGCCGCCGCCGCCGCCGTTCGATGGCGCCAATACAACATCCGGCCTCCTGTCAGTTACCATCCTTGTAACCTATTCCCTTGTTCTCATCTGCAAATCAAACAATTTTCCCTGGTCAAAATTAGCTAATTTAGGGCAAAAGATGATTTACACTGCAATCGATAACTTCTACTTAACCGACGAGCAATTGCAGAATTCACCGTCAAGGAAAGATGGGATTGATGAAGCTACAGAGACTAACCTCAGAATCTACGGCTGTGATTTGATTCAAGAAAGCGGGATTTTACTTAGACTGTATGTATTCTCCGTTTCTTTTGGTTTCATTTATCTTTAACATCATTTGTTATACAAATTGCTTAAGCGGGCTACTTGTTGATTTGTTTATTTATTTATTTTTGTGCAGACCTCAAGCTGTGATGGCCACCGCTCAAGTTCTGTTCCATCGTTTTTATTGCAAGAAGTCATTTGGACGCTTCAATGTGAAGGTTGGTCCCTTTTACTGATGAAAATATTGCATTTTTTGAATTGGGTTGTTTTTAGATTTATGGTTTATCAAGCTTTACTTTCAGTGTGTTTGGAAAGTCTTAAAATTGCAAGAGTAATTCGACTCAATTTAATTATTGCTTTCGGAAAATTTGTAGTTGCTAAAATTCAATTCTTTCAATTAGAAAAAAAAATGAAATCATGTTAAAATTGACTTGATGTTGCAAGAATTAAATTTTGATTGAAGTCTTGCACATGTTCAGTTATTTCGAACAAGGTCTTTATGGAAATCTTAGCAAGTAATGAAATTTGTGTGCGGGGACAGTTCCAAATGTAGCTAAATACTGCTTATCTAATGCTTTTTTAGGGTGTGATAATATGTTTTGCAGAAAGTTGCAGCTAGTTGTGTTTGGCTTGCTTCTAAACTAGAGGAAAACCCCAGGAAATCAAGGCAAGTTATTATTGTTTTTCACAGAATGGAATGCCGAAGGGAGAATCTACCCATTGAATTTTTGGACCTAAGTTCAAAGGTCAGAATCTGGATTTTTTGGTATATTTTGTTCTTCCTCCTGATTCAAAGCAAATAGTTTCAGTCAACCTGCAACTGTTGTATAATTTAGTTTAATTTTTTTTTTTCAATAGAAATTTGCAGAATTGAAGGTGGAATTGAGCAGAACAGAAAGGCACATATTGAAAGAGATGGGTTTTGTTTGTCATGTTGAGCATCCTCACAAATTTATTTCAAATTACCTTGCCACCCTTGTAACGCCTACAGAACTGAGACAGGAAGCTTGGAATCTTGCAAATGATAGGTACTTAACCACACAGTGTAATTATTTTTTTTGGATATATCTTGTTTTTGTTCTTCTGCCAGTTCTGTTTTTGGTTTGATCATTTGGCATGGTAATTTTTATTTTCTGTTTAGTCTAGTGTTCAGTTCAGGATTTAGGAATTGAGTATGCTGTATATATAGATTGGGATGACTCCAAACTATTCCAACTATTAGAATAAGTTTCGGCATTTGATTAATTGATAGCATGCAGTATCTGTTTAGGTTGAGGGTTGTTATTTGATTTAAGGTATTATAGAAAGATTATAGTGTGAATTGTCAGAATATTGGATAAAACTCCTGTTGCATGCAATGTACTACTGGTTTAATTATTAGCCATTTTGTTTTCTCTTTTTCTTAAGACTTATCATCTGTTTTCTCTTGCTTGATTTTTAACCTTCGACTCTTTATTTGCACAGTTTGCGTACAACCTTGTGTGTTCGGTTCAAGAGTGAAGTTGTGGCTTGTGGGGTTGTATATGCTGCTGCACGTAGGTTCCAAGTACCTCTTCCTGAGAATCCACCATGGTGGAAGGCATTTGATGCAGATAAATCTGGGATTGATGAAGTTTGCAGAGTTCTAGCTCACCTGTACAGCCTCCCCAAGGCAAAATACATGTCAGTATGCAAGGATGGGGATTTTTCTTTCTCTAGCAAATCTTCAGATTCACAGGCAACTCCAAAGGTAATGTTATTTTCTTTTATATTATTTTGATTGTTTTGGCTTGTAAAGTGACAGCAATTACTGTCTTATCATAAAATAATTAATGTTCCACAATTATATGGCAAATATTGTTGCTTCAAGAAAATTAAATATTGCAGTAGTTGTGATTAGAAAAAGTATCATAACTTCAACTATTGCAAGGACTTGTTCCATATATATTTTTACCGAGAGGGAAAGATATTGGGCCAGTCATATAGTCCCGAGGAGTTTGTATCTTACTATGAAGTCTTTTGTTCAATTCCTCTTTCTGCAGGAAGTACCGCAGGCCAGCTCACCAGCTAATGATGCTATTGCTTCAAAGGCAGCATCAACTGGGGTTAGTGCTGAATCTGGGGCTTCCAAAGGTGCAATTATAAAAGTGTCCCTAGACAAGCTGAAGGATTTTAAAAGGAGTGATGATGAGTCCAAGCCTGCTGATGGAGAGACAAGAGATGAGCCCATTTCAAGATCCAAGTCTGAGCACAGGGTAGAGTCAAGTATGGACAGGAGTAAAGAGAGAGACAGGGTCCGAGACAGGGAGAGGGAGAGAGATAGAATGAAGGCCCAGGAACGTGAGAGAGGCAGAGATTCTGACAGGGAAAGAGAGCGGGAAGAACCAGATAGAGACAGAGATAGAGCCAAGGATCGAGCTCGTCGCTCAAAGGACAGAAAAGATTCAGGTCAGTTGCTGAGTTTTCTTTTGGTCAGCCTAGTGCTCAAGCATGTACAATACTACAATTTCATTTTTGAAATAACTTTTGAATTATCCTCTTGCTCGCTTTCTAATTAATTGTGTTCTTCCAATGTAAATGCAGGACATTTAGAGAAATCAAGATATCCTTCTTCACGAGGTATGCATTAAGATCAAATTTTCTTTCGGCAGTTAAGGATTATCTGGTATTGTTTTCAGTTTTCTCTCTCTATTCACATGTGCTGTCACCTGAAACTTTTATGCATTACCAGATCGTGATTACTACAGTTCTTCTTACTCTTCAAGGGAGAAGGATCGTCATAGACATCATTGATATGCTGAAACCAGTCATTGAAGTGTGCACTCTCACTTCCGGATGCAGCAATTATCAGGAACATCTATAGCTGCATATCAACTGATTTTTGTAACATGTCTGTCACAATTAAACTTGGATGCGAAATATTATTGTGGTTTCAAAATTTTGCACTGTATTTGAAAAGAAGGTCAATTGCCACAATACAGGATAGCTGCCATGGTAATGATGATAATTATCGTGATGTGTTATGTTCTATCTATGCCGTTGGAACAGGTATGGGCAACTTCTTAGCAGGGTCTGTAATTGCTCTGCTTGTTGTAATGGCATATGAAATTTTTGGTCTGGAATCGCATCATTTGTAATGTACTTGATTATTTGCTAAGAAAACTTTGGAATCATATGGACAAAGAAAGTGAAGAAACTGGTAAACGAATCCACTGTAGTCTGAACTCTGCGAATAAAATAGGGTTGGAGCCCCACTGGTGCAGCCCTCAAATTTGCCTTGCAGGAGAAGAGGTCTAGCCTGCAAAGTTTCATTTTTATGATTCACACATCTAAAAAAAAAATAAAAAATAAAAAATATATTAAAAAACAAAAAAACAGAGTCGATTATGAATGCGAGTAAATTGTACTCAGCATCCCTCTATTCAAAGACTCAAAAAAGTCTTTGAGAAAAAATATGAACTTTCTTCAAGACGTGAGGTTGTGTTGAGCATTCGGTCGGTTTTGGTTCGATTTTTATATTGACTGAATTTTTGGACTTTTGAAAGCTGTTTCGTTCGATTTTTTGTCAATTAAAATTTTAAAAATCATAAAAAAAAAGAAAAAATAGTTTTAAAGGTTTAAGTGTAGAATCTTATGGATTAAAATAGACGCACAAAACTACATATATTTTTTCAATTCTGGAAAAATACAAATCGAAGTGGACTAAAATTTATTAGAAACAGAAATTTTCAATTCTAGAAAAATACAAACCAATGTGGACTAAAATTTATTATTTCTTGCTGACTAATGAGATGAGGTGGATAGAAAAATTACTCCTCCCCATGAATTTTCTTTTCAGAATTTCTAACAAATAATTGGTCTAAAATTGACATAACAGAAGAAATGACCCACAACAATTGTGAATTGTCTTCACAAGTTCAATGGGGCACTTGCCTCTTCATCTTACAATGACAAGATCATTAATATGTTGTTAGAACAGTTATCATTTTTTTTAACAATTGGTATTTAAAATTTATTGAATTCTAATTAATTCAATTCAATTTGAATAGAACCATAAAAACAACAAAAATCTCTCAATATTTAATTTAACATTGTTGCATATAATACAATTCAAATTTAAAACTTCACTTAAATAGAAGTAATCTCTACAATTGATTTCAACGATCGTGGGTTAGAACTGTCATCATTTTTACTATAACTAAGGTTGTTGTTGCTTCTAATTTAATTAACTATCTTATAAATAAGATAGCATGTGTGTTAATGACCAACTTATAAATCTACCAACTCCACCACTAGGCCATTTATCAAAACATTTACAACATTTTCCAACCTCATCCATTTCCTTCTCTGCCAATTTCCTTCAAGCATGGGTAAAAGGGCATAGCATCCTGGACCACTTGACACCTCCCTACTGTACCTCAAGACAAAATGTAAATATCATTTTTGTTTTGAAGTATTAGACACTAAAAAGTAAATAAAAATAAAATAAATTAAAAACGAGAATAATAAAACAGCTCTTTCTTTGATATATATTTATATATCAATACAAACGGAATAAAACATTGTTAATTAATCATTGTATATTTATACTTGTAATATGTAATTAAATAAAAAATAATCTAATGATTTCAATTCAATTTATATATTTACATATAGAAGAAAAGAATCAAATAAAACATGTGATGTTTCATAAAGCATAATTCAATCAGTTTTTTAATTATTGAGTAAAATGTACATTCATCAACTCGATCAAACTAAATCATAAATTATGATTTTTAGTTTGAAAAAAGAAGCTTTTATAGTGGGATAATAATTTCTATTAAAATTTTTACCATTTTTAAACACTCAATTTTATAATGATAAAAAAAATCATTATATGTATTAATCATATTCTTTCTAACTGTAAAATTGAGTTTTGCTAGTTAATTTTTTTCTTTTAATTTTTTAATAACAACTACTATAAACTCAAATTTTTTTAAAAATAAAATGTAGTAGCTAGACTTTTATTCCATCACATAATACACCGAAATGATCGGTTTATCTCGGTTAATTTAGTTTTAACTAATTTTTTTGTTTTTAAAAATTTACAAATTAAATCAAATCAAATTTATTTGTTTTAATTTAATTTACAGTTCGGTTCAAATCTTACTCACCTCTAATAGTAGCCTTCACATCAAATTTTAGAAAATAAATATAAATAAGATGTGATATTTTTTAATTATTCTTAAAACATAAAAATTACAAAAAAAAAAAAGGCGAAGAATAATACGAGCAAAGGGTTTCATGTGATGTCATAAATATGATCACACCGAACATGCCTCCCTCCCTAATCCACAAAAATGCAGTCCAACGCAATCTCATAAAGATCGTGTTTGTTCGCGTATCAGATAAGCACCTCCTTATACGCGCTTTCATCTTTCTTTGCATAGCACGTACTGTCTATTATATGGAGTTTGCATAACACGCACGTTTCATGCAGGTGATAAAAAAAGTTCGTTATTGCTTCTGTCGACTACCCGGTGGTCTGTGATAACAAGCTGACAGTGATGGTGGTGTTCTCTGACACTGATTAAATAAAATAAAATCTCTATTTCAGTTAAATTGCCTTTGTTGATAACATGTTTAAAATTTAAATTCATCGTCCCATTAGAAAGTTTCATTATTTACATATTGAAAATGAATAAAATATTATTCTCGCAAGTAGTTTAAATAATAAGAGAGTATGATTCGAACTCCCTACTCTTTTCTTTTCTCTTATGATGTTAAAAATTTATTCATTGGTACTAGTTGTTAAAAAATAAATAAATTTTTTTTCACATTTATTCTCGCAAGTAGTTTGATTTTAATTTTTATTCACATTTATTAGAAAATTTTAGGATCCAAATTTTGTACATATTTTAATTAATTTTACTTATTAAATAAATTTTGAAATTCAAAAGTAAATAGATTTTTATCAAATCGAACTTTAGTGAGAAGTACTATTTGTTTACTATTATTTCAATGATCTTCCAATAACAAGTGATTTCCCAATTATTCAACTCTTTCTTTTCCTGCCCCATGAAGCTATAATTATAATAATAAGGAAGGAAAATATAATTTAAGGTTTTGAAGAACCCATGCTTTCAAATTAATTAATTAAACCACACAACATGAATCATCCTGGCTGGTGGATCACGTGCTTCTTCTAAACATTTAGACTTTGGATATATCCTTAAACAAAACAGGTCGGTTGACTAATTTTTATAAAGAGTTTATGTTTATTTAAAATTATATATGAAATATTTAAATAATTTATTAGTGTTCTTTGTTATTTTTTATGACCCTACTTGAATTAAATTAGATCAATAAAAATTTAATAAATTTTAAATATTAGCGGTTTAAATAATTTTTTTTAATGTTAATTTTTATTAAAAATTTAATTTATTTTGTATTATCTCATCAGATGAGATGAGATGATATTTAAAAATTAAGAGTGTATTTGATACAAATTAATTTCATAAAATTTTATGAATTATATTTGTTTGGTTTAAATGAATTTTGTATAGAATTCATTTGTAATTCCAAATTCTTAAATTTGTGATATTGATTATAACTAAACCAAATTCTATCAAAATAGTTGATATTTTCAAATGAATTCCACAAATTTTAAGTTTATCTTTTTAAAATAATTAAAATACCCCTCCTTATTTTTATTTTTAAAAAAATTTTATACGTAAAAGGTTATTTTTGACAAAAACTTGAATTCAAGATTTATACCGAATACAATATAATAAAATATGAAATTCATTTGAAATAAATTTTATAAACTATTCATTTGAATGAAACACATTTTATTATTAAAAATTTATTTAGAAATAAATTCTATTCGAAATTTATTTGAAAATAAAATGAATTTCTTGTTGAAATTGAATCAAATAAGGGGGAAATACCTAATGTCATAAACTTATAAATTAAATAGAACAATATTATTGATTAATTCACGTTTCATTTTATTGATTGTGGCTATTATATAATTTCATTTCTAAAATCTAGCAGTCAAAATAATATGAACAGTCATATATTTTTTTTTTCACTCATGTGAAAACTTAAAAAATATATCATATATTTTTGTAATACAATAATGAAAAACTAAACTCTAAAAACTTGTGAAATTCACTTGTAAACTCGACTAATAACATTACAAAATTTTTGTACTCCACCGTTTGACCAATAACAATAAAAAGTAAATATTAAAAAATTAAAAATATTTATGTTATTTATATTTATAATAAAATACCAATATAAAGTGATAGTCGTAAAGTGCAAAAAATCTCCGCCTATAACCAAAAGAAGTATATTTTTCTTTTACATTATTTGTATAAATTTTGAGTAGACTTGAGCTTTTCGGACTAAATATATATATATATATATATATATATTAAATATTAAGCTTTAAAGTTATTCAGTTTAAATTTTGACACATACCTATTCTCATAATTCAGTATTCAGTTTTAAACCCTTATGTGTTGAATTCTAAAATTCATATTTTTTAATTAAAAAATATAAATATTTTATTTATTTAAAACATTATAATTCTATTCCATCTAAAATATCTCTCTCACACCCGCCAAAAAGTATGTTTTCTATTTCACTTAAAATATATATCATCTATTCAACGATAAGTAAATCTTTCTTTTCTATTTATTTAACGTAAATTCTACTATTTGACTTAATATTTTTAAATTGAGTCTTTTTTTTATTTTTCTATTATTCATATTTAAAAATAAGATATATTTTTCTCTACTAAAATAATTTTGTTTATTTTTTATTTTATTATGATTATATATTTTATTAATTTTGAAATAATTTTGTTATTTTTATTTTTGTTGAAATGTGTTGTTACAGTATTTAAAAGCTATAGGACGAGGGATATTGACTTTTCCTGCCGATTACTATACAAAGACTTAGGAAATTATATAGCTAATCAGTGCTAATTAGTGTGCATCCAATATTTTTATTATTTGTTTAAAAATATTAATGTTATAATCATATTTAATTTTTTTAATATTTTTTCTTTTTTAATCTCAAATTCAATTTTTTTTGTTTTTTATTTTTTTTTCATCTTTTCAAATCCTAACTCTCTATTGATATAGCATCACATGCTCAAATAACAGTCGACCTTATAATTCAAAGTCTAGAAGCAACTCTATATATATTAAATATTGAGCTCCAAAGTTATTCAGTTCAAATTTTAATACGTACACCTTCTTATATTTCAGTATTCAGCTCTAAACGTTTACGTGTTGAATTCTAAAAATTCATATTTTTAATTAAAAAATATAAATATTTTATTTTATTTAAAACACTATAATTCTATTCTATCTAAAATATCTTTCTCATACTCACCAAAAAATATACTTTCTATTTCATTTAAAACACCTCTCATGTATTCAACCATAAATACATCTTTCTCTTCTATTTATTTAACGTAAATTCTACCATTTGACTCAATATCTTTGAATTGAGTCTTATTCTATTTTTCTGTTATTCATATTAAAAAATAAGATATGTTCTTCTCTACTAAAATAATTTTGTTTATTTTTTATTTTATTGTGATTATATATTTTGTTAATTTTTAAATAATTTTATTGTTTTTATTTTTGTTGGAATATTTTGTTACAGTACTTGAAAACTATAGGACGAGAGGTATTGGTTCTTCCTGCTGGTTACTATACAAAAACTTATAAAATTGTATAATTAATCAATGTTAATTAGTGTGCATCCAATAGTTTTGTTACTCCGTTTGAAAAAATTAATGTTATAATTATATTTGATTTTTTTAATATTTTTTCTTTTTAGTTTCAAATTCATTTTTTTTATTTTTCCTTTTTTTTCAAATCCTAACTCTCTAATGATATAACATCACATGCTCAAACAATACTTGACCTTACAGTTCAAAGTCTAGAAGCAATTCCATCGTTGTATCTATAAGCCTTAGAGAACTCATCCTCAATATAGTTATAAAAATGATTGCTTTCAGTAGTTATTTAAATTTAATAATTTAATTTAATTTAAGGATAATTTTATTTTATTTATTTTAGTTTTCATCTTATTATTCATTTCATTCTATTTATTTTAACTATAATTGTTATTTGCACACGTATACATATGTATATATATATATATATATATATTATAGTTCGTTTAATGTGCGGATTGACGATTAGTTTAAATTTAATTCAAATTCAACATAAAACAAAAAAGCTCAAATTCAAAATTTGAGACTAAGATGGTAAAACCAAAATAAGTAATTACAACTAAAACACATAGTCAAATAATACTTATAAAAAAATTAATTCTGAAAAATTCTCATCGATATTCCACATGCGATACATTTGGTGTAAACAAGCGAAGTAAAATACAAAATTGAAATTCTATTATTAATAATAGTTTATAAAATTAATTAAATAAAATTTATAATTATTTTGATCATTTAAATTCCTAATAATTTAAACTTCTATTAAAATTAAATTGTAAATATTTATTTTAAATAAAATTTATGAGTATTTTTATCGTTTAGGTTCCCTAAAATAACCATGAACCGTGGTTAAAAAAAAAAAGACAACTGTTGTGTCCAACTTCATACTTAAAACCGTAAAGCCAGCAAAGGTTGTCTGTTATTTCAGCCATTGCCGTTCCTTGTTAATTTTGATTAATTTAATAATATATATACATAACTGGGACCCACATAACACTCACTTTTGGGTCCCACACAAAACTAAAAACAATCCAATCCGAGTTGTTTATGTTCAATTGATCCATTTCTTGTTTCTGATTGCTGAAGCTTTCCTTTGGCAAGATCTGTTCTTTCTCTTTCTCCTTCATAAGGGACGCCTGCTCTTTTAGCTTCATTAACTTCTCTGTTCTTGTTTTTTTTTTTTTGATATTTTTGTTTCTTTGTTTGAAGAATGTTTCTCTAATTCAACAGAGATCCAAAGATTTGCTTTTCTTGTACAGGTAAAAAAAATAGTTTGGATTTTTTTGGCCTTTGTTTCTTCTGCATTCTTTCAATTTTTTTTAGATGTCTCATCCTTTATTCATCAGTATTCTGTCTGTTGCTTTTCTGGGTTTATTTCTAAATTTGAAACTTTGAACTGGGTTTTATGTTCTTTTGGAAGATCTTGCTGTTTTGGCATCTGGGTTGTTTTGCATTTGTGTTGTTCTTTTATACTGTAATTTGGTCCATGTTTCCTTATAAAAGTTCAGGATTGTGGGGTTTAATGTTTGTTTCATTATTCCACTTCCATGTATGAACTCAAATTCTTAATTGCTTATGTAACATTGTCTATGGTAAATCTAGTTTCTAAGTGTTTTTTTCGCATGAAGTTTGCACCTTTTATTGTTTAAACACATTTTGTTGTTGAAAGAATTAGGTTCTTTATTTTTTTTCCTTTTTGTGTGGTTTGGAATTCTGCATTTTCATCAAAATCGTTCCTTGTTTTCTATTTTGATGTATTTGAAGGTTGTGTTCAATGACAAATTACTTATATAATAAAGTTGTGCACTTGAACTTGTTTGCGTCTTTATTATGTTTTTGTGATCTCACCTTGGTTTGAAACTTCATGTTTAGCCCATGCAGGATGAGTGATTAAGAAATGGGGAAAAAGGGGGGTTGGTTCACTGCTTTCAAGAAAGCTCTAAGTCCTAAGGTTGGTTGTGAATTATCATTGTATCTCAATATATTTTTATCTGTCTACTACTGTTTCAGTTTGTTGAAAATGTAAAGTTTGACGGACTATTTTACTGTTTCACTAGAAATCCAAATCAAAGAAGAAACAGAAGAATCTAGATCCAGTAGTTTCTTCATATGAAGAACCATATGAAGAACCTGCTTTAGCTGCTCCTGCGCCTCCTCCTCCTCCTCCACCTCCATCACTTCCTCCTCCCCGCTGTGAAGGAGATGTGAAATTATCTGAAGCAGAGAATGAGCAGAGCAAGCATGCATATTCTGTGGCACTTGCCACTGCTGTGGCTGCTGAGGCAGCTGTTGCTGCTGCCCAGGCTGCTGCCGAGGTTGTTCGGCTTACTGCTACTGCACGGTACACTGGAAAATCAAGAGAGGAAGTAGCAGTTATCAAGATTCAAACAGTATTTAGAGGATACTTGGTAAATTTCTATTTAATCCAATATTTTCTTAATTATTATTATGTTGTTGTTAATACAATGCTGAGCTGAAGATGTTTACGTGTTATTCATGTGGTAAAAGGTTAAAAGTGCTTTAGAAATTCTGATCCGTTTGTTGTATGCGCACATTTTTCTCTATTTTCTGTTGGGAAAGAGGTAAACATTGGAATTATTTATATTAATATGCACTTATGTTTTTTATTGTGTTTGATCAAAACAGGGGCACTGTATTTTGGTTTGAATTTAGAGTTCTTGATAGTTGATCTAAATATAATTTTCTGGTTCAATGTATGTGTCAACGTGTTTATGTGTTAGTTAAAATGTGAAGCATCTTATCATTTTTCACGTTGTCATCAAAGCCTGAAATGAACGCATACGCTGCTAGTTGATGACATTGAGCATATTTAATTATGTAATTCTGTTATTCTCATCCATGAGCAGTTGAGCTACAAATGTAAATAGGTTCTTGTACTTCTGCTTTTCAGGCAAGGAGGGCATTGCGAGCTTTAAGAGGGTTGGTGAGATTGAAGACATTGATACAAGGCCAATCTGTCAAACGACAAGCGACTAACACCTTACGCGCAATGCAGACACTTGCTCGTGTGCAGTCTCAGATTCGTGAAAGGAGGATCAGAATGTCAGAGGAGAACCAGGCCCTCCAGCGGCAGCTCCAACAAAAACATGAGAAAGAGATCGAAAAGTTGAGAGCTGCCGTAAGTGTGTTCAAATCATACTTTTCTAACTTTGAGCATGTGCGGATCATAATTTTTTTTACTTCAAGTTTGTTCATATTTAACCTTTTAACGTCGAGTATATTCGTATCATTCTATATTCGACTGTGTTTATATTGTACTTTTTTGCTTTGAATTTGTTGGTTTTGTTTGTGTATATGTGTGCTTCTAGTTCTAGCAAACTCTTCATCATGTGGATCCCAAAACATGTCAGCTACTGTTTCTTTATGTTTCATTTTGTGAAATGGTTTGACAATGTCATCGAAGCACATGAACCTCCACATTAATTGCTGAATCATGGCTTTAGGGGAATAAAATGTTTCTGTTACTTTTGACTGTTTCTCACCTGAAGCTAAACGTACTTCCATTATTAGCCACTTATTTCTAGGAAATTTCTAGGAAAGGTCAAGATTATCATCACATTGCCATTTTGCCTGATTAACCATTCATTTCCACCCTTTCTTCATAAACTATTTATGGTTGCTTGTCTTTTCAATTTATGCCATAGTCCATATTTTTCTTTCTTCTCACTTAAAATTTCTAAGTTAGGATCAAGTCTTCTTTCTTAATAAAATTACTTGGGCACAATAAGTTTCGGATTAAAGTGTAGTTGAGATTGTTTTCCTACTGAAGAACTCAAAATGCCATCCTGGCTTTTTTTCATGAAGAAAAATGTCTTTTTTATCTCAAAAATGGAAACTTTTTGAATTTTTTCCCGTGGAAGCTGTAAAATCTCTTGTATTGTGATATAAAGTACTAATTTTATTTTTTTAACTTCCTCATCAGATTGGAGAACAATGGGATGATAGCATGCACTCGAAGGACCAAATTGAAGCAAGCATTTTGCACAAGCAAGAAGCTGCAATGAGACGAGAAAGGGCATTGGCTTATGCATTCTCTCATCAGGTATTATAGTGGACTTTCGATGTTAATAAATGCAAATACTATGCATTATCTCTGTCTTTTTTTAACAAAACACAAATCTTTATTTCCATTCTTTTCTTTTCTAAATTTCATTTTACGTGGTCAGAAGGGAAGGAGCGTAGGTTACAATTAATTGTTCTTCCAGTTGTTGTGCATTTATCAACCCAAAAACTTTTTACCTTACCCTATCACTAGGGTCTTAATTTGATATTAAATAGGGAGGGATTTGTCATAGAGGTGATTTAATCTCCATGAGATGAATTGAAATTGGGTCTTAATTTGAAATAGTAAATTGAGCTGCTGGTTTGTAATGATCAGAATTATTGTTTAAACCTCAATCTTGAACCGAACTTCATGCACATCTTGTGCTAATTTTGTACATGCAACAGTGAATGTAGACAAATTTTTCAGAATTAGCAAGTGGATTTTCTGTGAGGCTGAATAATCGCATGTTTAGAGCCTGTCTATCTAATCTTGAATTTCAGCTCCTTTCAAAACTAACATATGATAATTTTTGGAACAGCAATCATGGAAGAACTCTTCAAAATCAGCAAATTCAACATTTATGGATCCAAACAATCCCCACTGGGGTTGGAGTTGGTTAGAAAGATGGATGGCAGCCCGACCTTGGGAGAGCCAGAGTACAATGGACAATAATGACCGTGCCTCTGTGAAAAGCACAACGAGCCGTGCCATGTCTATTGGGGAAATCAGCAGAGCTTACTCCCTTCGTGATCTCAACCATGGTAACAAGCCTTCACCTGGTGCCCATAAAACCAGTCGACCTGCCAGTCGGCAATCCCCTTCAACTCCCCCTTCCAAAGCACCTTCTACATCATCAGTAACAGGTAAAATGAAACCACCAAGTCCAAGAGGCAGTACGTGGGGTGGGGATGATGACTCGAGAAGCTTGTTTAGTGTCCAGTCTGAGCTCTATCGGAGGCACAGCATACCAGGGTCATCAGTGAGAGATGATGAAAGTCTTGCTAGCTCACCATCAGTTCCAAGCTACATGGCAACCACACAGTCAGCAAAGGCAAAATCCCGCTTGCCAAGTCCACTTGGAGCAGATAAGAATGGGACACCAGAAAAGGTGTCAGTGGGTTCTGCAAAGAAACGGCTTTCATTCTCTGGTTCACCAGCTTTACCAAGGAGGCATTCTGGTCCTCCTAGGGTGGATTCCAGAGTCATGAACAACACCGAAATGCACACGGAAGAAAAGGTTATGAATGGAGAAAGCGGCAGGTAGTAGGGAGGACACAGGAAATTTCATTATAATTATTAATGAGAAATAGATTTCAAAAGAACAAATAAACTATCAGTACGGACCTTAATATCTGCATTCATTTTCTTCATCGGCAGACAACTCTTTTTAAAAGTGTGAAAGGGGGGCAACAGAGAGAATAAAATTCTTTTAGCTGTCATCACCACCACCACCGTCACATTGCCATTTATTCATCTTAACAAAATGCATTTGTTATTGATTTGTTATGTGTTATCAAGCAGGATTTTATTTGAGAATGATAACTATATGATCTGATTAGTTGTAGTGTTCTATGGGGTTTCACTCTTTACACTGTTGAAATTTTTTTTTCCTGTAATTCATTTGGCCTTTGCTTCTGTGAGGTTGTGAAGAAAACTCGGTGTAGTGTGTTCATAAAAGAGTTTTCCAGATATATGTTGGTTCTTTCTTGTAAACCAAGTTCTGCTGCGATGTGGTGTTCTTTCTGGCAATGATGATTCTGTCCCTCTGCTGTTCTTGCTTAAACAAATTTCAACAATGGACCTGCCAGCTGTAGTCACTGCAGCTCTTCTCTAGACAGGCTCAAAGGATTTGTAACTTATAATTGTTAAAGGGAAAATACTAGTGTAAAGTGAATTTTAGTTAAAATATTTGTATTATAGCGAAGAAGAATACTGTAAAATATCAATAAAGTAACGTAATAAATAAATAATATTCAAATCCCCCCTCTCCCCCTCACCCATAAAAAAGTAACGTAATAAATAAATAATATACTATTTTTTATAAAAAAATCTATTATAATTTTTTATGATATGTCTAATATATAAATTAATTATTTTATGATATATCAATGAACAATATATAATTGCCATTTTTTAAAAACATAAATCAAATGTTATTTATTTTTATTAAAATTTATGTATGTATTATATCTTATTTGTTTTGATAGAGATTTCGCTTAAATTCAATGTATGTAAAGTGAAATAATATAATATATTAAATAATATATAAAATATTTAAAAATAACCAATCGTCTATCTATGTGTTGCGTGAAGTACAAATTATTTTTTAAATAATTAATTAAATAATTCCAATAAATTATAAATTATAAATTAATTAAATTGTTTATAATATCATAAACTTAAAAAATTATTAGAATAATTTTATTAGTTATTTTTATTAATAAAAATAATTATTAAATAAAAGAATCTAAAATAAAAATAATAATTGAATAAAGGACCTAATAGTTTATTGATTTATTTAATTTAAATTTTAAAATAAAAAAATTTAAAATGAATGAAAAAGGAATATATATATATATATATATTGAAATTTTTAATTGCATGATCAAAATTATATTTTTTGAAATAAACTTAGAAAGATATTTAAAAATAAAAAATTTTGTTTTATGGGAAATGAAGATTCTTGCTCACATTGGATGTATTATACTCAAGAATAGGATTTGTGACACATCAATTAAGTGATTTACACTTAGTCATTGAAAATAAGACAATTGTCTCTTTGTTGTATATCTTATCATTGGGTGTAATACATCTAGTGTAGACAAGAATTTGTCTATTGGAAATATTAAAAAAAAATTATTAAGAATTTAGAAAAGGGAAATAAAACCACATGGCACAATCTAATTGATGGCCTCCCATATCTTACCGAACAGGTACCCACACTAGATCAACCAAGCTGGCTGTCAGGCACCTTCTTCAACCACTGGAAGTCTGGAACTAGAACAAACAGTTCCAACAAAGAATTCGAATGATTCATTGAAAAAATGGTAAATACCCAAATCATCATTTCTCTTGTATTTTACTTACCTTATAAAATAATTGATCTCTCTTTCTCTTTTTTTTTCTTCTTTATTGATTGAGTATTGATAAAAATATAGTAAAAATTTGAATTAATGGAATTGTAGATGTATATGATCAGGCAACACCCTTTTTGGCTGGGCTTGCAGTGGCAGCTGCTGCACTTGCTGGTAGATATGGAATTCAAGCTTGGCAAGCATTTAAAGCTCGACCTCCTAAGCCTAAATTGCGTAAATTTTATGATGGTGGTTTCCAGCCTAAGATGACTAGAAGGGAAGCTGCTCTTATTCTTGGTATTAGGTAATATTAATTCTTTGATTTTTCTTTTTTAAATTTGAGCTATACCCATTTGTTATTTTTTCCTTTTGTTGAACTGGGTTTTCATTTTATTGTCATTTGAGCATGTATGATTCAATATCGATCATTTTGTAATTGGTGATTCTTTGTTTTTTCTTTTTTTGGGATTTTGATCTATACCCATTTGGAAAATTTGCCCTTTTGAATTGTTTTTTTTTTTTTTGATATTTAGGCATATAATTGACTGAAATGTTGATACATTTGTAAATCAGATGCTTATGAATAATGACATGAATTGAGATTGAGCTGCATTTCTGTTAGTTGCCATAGTTTAAGACTCGGTTTGGATTCTAGGAGTTGGTGGTGCTATAATGTTTTACTTGTAATTTATTGTCCTCTCAAATTCATTTACAGCTTTGATTCAGTTGTTGGGTAGTAAGAGACATGTTGTTGATACAGTTTATGGATTTTTGCTAATTGGTTTGATACAATCACAGCTGCTGATAAAGTTATAATTGAAATTGATGAGGACATAAAAGACTTGAGCTGTTATCACATTTGCAAAATTTGTTAGCTAAGTGAGGTATGCTTGATGATGGATATATTTTGTTTCTCATCTTAGGATGTTGATTAAAATTTTTGCAAGTCTTTTTTTTTTCCTTGTGAGAATGCGCCTATTGTGTTGGAGGAAATACAAAATTGTCTAATCTTTTGTTCATCAAAGGTCCTCCAATGCACACGCTGCACTTTAAAAGAGGGCTTTTGGAACAATGCACACATGTAAAGAGGGAGAGAGCGAATTGTGTAAGCACATTTTTAACATTACAAAGATTAGTTCATGCATCAATCTGGCTGTGAAAATCGTCATTTGCATTGTAAATTGTAAGACAATGAATTGGGGAGTAATGTTCATGTTTCAAACTAATTATAATTCGCACAGCCATGCAGGTTTATTTTGTTATTAGCTCTACTTGAATGTTAAAAATTTGCTTTAGCTTATTCAGTTCTGAATATGGTTTACTAGGGAGAATGCAACACCAGATAAGGTCAAGGAAGCACATAGAAAAGTAATGGTAGCAAATCATCCAGATGCTGGTGGTAGCCACTATCTTGCTTCAAAGATCAATGAAGCTAAAGATGTGATGCTTGGGAAGACAAGGGATGGTGGATCTGCATTCTGAAATATTGAACATAGGTCAGTTTTAAGAATACGCCTTGCATAGAAAGGGATTGTCTCTGTTCTGTTGGTGACATTCTAGTTGAATTTTTACTTTTGGCTCCGTAGCACCTATAGCCTTTTGCTAGGGAACAAGAAATTTGATTGGTTTTATAGTTTCTTTCCAAAGATAGTATCTTTTATAAGTGGACATTAACTATGCTTCTGAATAGCTTAATGTAAAAGTGCTGGAAATTTCGTACTTCAATCACAAGAATCCTTTCATCTTAAATGCTTTATATATAATTTACCATGCATATTAGAAAAATGTAAAGAGAATCATTTTTCTTTTGCATTTTATTTCTGAATTTTTCAAATAGAAGTATATGGCAAAATAATTGGAGGTATTAAGCTGACAAATTTGATTTGAGAGATTACTATGACATTGTCAATATTTGTAAAAACAAAAAAAATCAATATGATAAAAATGAAGTGAATGGTATCACATTAAAAAAATACAAAATTTATCAGTGTAACTTTTAATAAAGAAGCAGCGAAGAATTGAAGGAAAAATATATATTGTAATGCTTTGTACAGAATATATGCGATCTATTTTTTTTAAGATGGATATTCATGGTAAACAAAAGAAGTATGTTTTTCTGTTCTTCACCCAAAATTAAATAGTGATCAATTTTATAAAGAGCAAAAGTACATGTTACTAGATCATGCAATAATTGCTATACTTTCTCTGTTATCGTGTGATATCTTGGGAATTATTGCATTATTATTTGGTGCTTTACTTGCATAAATTGCTAGGAAATAATTATGGCCTAAAGAATTGCAAATTATAGCATAAAGAAACAAAACTTTTTAACTATATATATATAGCATCGAAAATATTTTATATGTATAAACTCAATCCAAAGGGTATCTTTATGATATTGGAGTAAATTGTAATATAAAAGAGGTAGTTTATTATAATATAGTTGTTAATATATTATAGAAGTGTAAGAAAGTGTAGGCATCGATGTAGTAAGTTTGTATCAGAATTCCACCCTCTTTCTTCTTCATCCTATCCCTTATCTTCCTTGTTCAATCACAACTCTAATTTTTCTATCCCCTTGCTTCCTCTTTCTTCTTAATATCTACAAACTAAGATTTATTCCTCCATTTTCTTTTTCCTCAGTGTATATCTAAAATTGAATATTTAAAAATACCTTCTAGTGATCTAAATTGGATTGCGGGTAAAAATCCTTGTATAGATGTTGGTCCTCTTCAAATTCATACTAAGATATGTAACCCAATGAGCCTTAGACCTTGGACTAAATGTTATGCCACCCACCACTATAATAATTATAATAGTAATAATAATGTTCATTATTATTATTATTATTATTTGTAATTAATAATGATAATTATTGTCAACCAAGTATATATTGATATTTTAAATATCTAATTGAATTAAATTTGATCATAAAAAGGGATCTGTTTCTGTGTAAATTGTGTGGAACTTGTAATGTGATGTTGAAGCTCTGCATATCTCCTAACAAAATTTAAGGCCCTACTAAAACACGTTTGTACGTATACAAATAAAATTATAATAGTTGGATTTATTTTTATTTAATCAATACTTGTAAAATATGTTAATAATTATAATTATATTAGTAGTAATCTAACAATTTTAATTTCATTTATATAGATACAAATATTTATTCTGTAAAAGGACTTAATGAATAAAGGACAAATGCTCCATTGAATTTTAGTTGAAAGTTCAAATTAGTACAAATCAATTTATATCCAAATTCACAAAATTTGTACTTTTTAACTCAATTTAATATATTATTTGACCAATGCATTAGTAAATTGAAATCTTTAAATATTTTTGTTACTTAAAAAAAATTATTTGTATGATACCAAATAATATATATATATATATATATATATATATTGCAAAATTAAGAAAATATTATCAAGGTAGTCGATAAAATAATTTTTATTAAATTTAATAAAAATAGAAAAAGTGTTATAAAAATAAATGATAAATATTTACAAAAACTAAAAATAAAAATATGATTACAAGAAATACAAAATTTAAAAGTTAAAATAATAAAAAATAAAATATAAAAATTGTAAGATATAGATAATTAAGGAGTCATGGCATGAATACTATAAAATTTTATCATTTTAATTTTTAATTAATATTTTTATTTATTAATATGAAAAGTGAAAAAATAAAATAATATAAAAATTTAAAAATGGAAATAAAAGTATTACATAGTAAAATTTATTGTAAGTGGCAAAATAAATATTGGTAATTTTTATATAAAATTTATATTATCAATATTTTTATGAAAATCAATGTGATATAAATGAAATGAAATGTGACATTGAAGTAAAGTACAAAATTTCACTCTTAACTTTTTTTTTTAACTGACTCTTGACTTTTAATAAGAGAGGGACCAGCCCTAAAAATACATTATCTTTAGGGTATCAAAACTAGCACAGAAGGAAAATATATGCTGTGATGCTTTGTACAAAATCGATTGAATCCAATTTATGCAAGTTCTATTTTTTAAGTCCCTTTAGTCTTGGCCCGTTGGCAAGACTCTCAGGAACACTACAATAGGGTCTCAAATTCCTTCTCTTTGATAAAAAAAAATTCTATTTTTTAAACAAAAAAATAAAAATAAAACTATTTTCTATTTTCTTCACTAAAAAAAATTAAACAGTGATTATACAAAGAATAAAATTACATGTCAGATAAATTAAAATTTTTAAATTCTTTTAACTACTAACACAATCTTATCAAGCAATTATAGCTATAATTTCTCTACTATTGTGTGGTATTTTGGAATTATTGCATGATTATTTGGTGCCTTTCTTGCATAAATTGCTATATATGTTTCAATCTAAATTATTATTTTTTACTTTATTTATACTAAATCTAAATTATATTTTATATCTTAAAAAAATATCATGATATTGGAGTAAATTAACAAAATATCATGATGTTGGAGTAAATTAACAAAATATCTTATAATAGGTTTCTGCCGAACATCTTTTAGATTAGCAGTTGTTTTTTATTATTTTTTCTATTTTGTTTTATATTTTCATCTAATAAATATATATCTTTAATCTGTTTGTTTTATTAATTTAATTTAATTTATTTTCTTCATTCATGAGGTTATTAATCCCTTTATGAGATTTTTGTAGTTTTCCTTTATAGAGTTCATAGTTCTCTTTATTATGAAATTTTTGTCAGTATTTTTGCAATCAAACTCACTTAAAGATCATAGAGTCGATTTATAACTAATGAATATCATGGAATGAAGCATAAAAATTGTTGAACAAATTGTTGAGTTGCAAATCACAATAGTTCTGTCAACGCGATTGAAGAATAGCGACGAACAGTTTCATATTTTTAATGAGAGTTTTTTTTATACTTCTTAATTGTACTTTATTCATATTATCTGTTCATCAAGATGTATTATTTATTTTTAATGAATGAAAGATTTATTTTTTTAAAAAAATATTATAATTAACATTGGAGTAGACATATTATAAAAAAAAGTTTTAAATTATTATATATAATAAAATTGTTGAAATATTATCCAAGTATGTGGAAGTATTAGGCATGAATGCATTAAATATTCATAAGTTTTTATATTTTACTGACAAATCTAATAGATATCATAAATAACAGCAATTGAGATTTGAGATTTGGTCTATATATTTATCAGTGTAAAATTAGATAAGAACTGTAACATCCACAGCTAAGATTAATTCATGAATTGTTATCATAAAACCTTTAATCCTCATCAAGCACTTTAAACTCAGATATTTCAAATACATTACAAAAATTATGTATAACTAGTCGTAAATTCACACTTTGTACGGATTGTAAATAATATATATTTTAAAATAATTAATTAAATAATTTTAAGAAATTAAAACTACTATTTAATTAAATATAAAAATAAAAATTTAAATAGTTTTTGCAATAATTTTATTTTATTATTTTTTATTAAGGGTGCATATATATTTTAATATGTATAGTATTAATAATAATTGAATAAATAAAATATAAGAAAAATAGAAAATTATTGAAAAATGAATGTTTTAATTAGAATAAAAGACATAATTTTTGATGGAATGTAAGAGCTATAATTTAAATGTAATAGAATTAAAATGTTTTATATAGAATAGAATACGTATATCATAAAATAAGATTTTTTATATTTTTATAGAAAAATATTGTGAATCTTAATAACTCAACATATAAGTTTTTAAGGGCGAATATTGAATTATGAAGAGAGACATTTGTTAAATTTTAGATTTAATAATTTTTGAATTTAATATTTAATATATATATTCATCGTGAATTCATATAATGCAATATATATATATATTTATATATACTAAAAACAAATCATAATAATTTACTTAAATTTTTGTTACCGTAATTTCTTAGACATAATAACACTAGCTGAGAAACAACTTTTTGTGATAATTAAATACTCTAAAGTTTTTATTAAATGAATTACTTAATAACACTCTCTTTTTAACAATAAAATTTAAATTTACACAGTTTTTTAAACTTCGTCCATTATTTATTTTTATATATTGAAACTCAGAAAAAAGTCAAAAGAAAAAATTTTAGGTAGCTAGAGCAGAAGACAACACAAGTTAGAAAGTTTTAGTGGAGCTATGTTAATTTTTTTTTCGAATACTGAGCTATGTTAAGTTTGAGGAATTTCAAAAGTTCTGAAGAAATTCTCAAAAACATAATTAATTTATAATTTTTATTTTACTAAAATTAAGAAGGTGAATTTTTATCTTTTATAAACTACTTAATTAATTTATAGTTCTCATTCTGTTAAAAAGTTATTTAATCAATATATTTAAATTATTGTATTTTATTTTATTTATATTTTTAGAAATTAAATTTGATATATATATATCAATTTTCACGTTAAATTAAATTTGAACAAGAAAAATCTACATACATTTTTACTAGTATTGACTAGAGAATCATAATGACCAATAATTACAGATGGAAAGACATGCCCCCAAATCCATGCATATGGATTCTCCTTGGACATGTCAAAGTCAAAATCAATTTCCATCAACAATTTAATACAAAATTTGTACATATAACTGATAAAGCAACATAACAAACCTTTGAAACTCTATCTCTATATCTCCTTCTTTGTAATTCTTGTCCTTATCTTTTCTGGTGTAAACAAACATATTGCTTTGCTTAAATTACATTAGAATCATAAATGAAAATCATTATTCTTTGCCTGCAATACTTTATCGTGGTATGGGAGCTTGCAGTGGCTTAACAACCCTAAACTTCATTATTATTACTTTTTTTTCCTCCACAATATCCTCTTTGAGTGACGAAACTACAATCACTCAATCAACTATTTCTACCACTACTTCCACACCTACTGCACCAAGCATTGCTCATCAGCTACCAGTCAAATTAAACTCCAACAATTATTTACTATGGCAAACATACCCTTTACTCTATGGCTATGATCTTGCTAAACACATTGATGGTAGCACTGAACCACCACCAAAAACATTAAATAATCAACCAAATCCAGCTTGGCAGAATTGGTTTCGACAAGATTTGCTTGTGTTAAGCTGGATAGTGAGTTCAATGTCAGAAAATTATGTGTCATAGGTTGTTGGCTCATTGTCAGCACGTGATGCTTGGTTGAAACAGGAAAAGACCTATATTGCTGCCTCTAAGGCTCAAGTTCGTAGTCTGAAAGCTTACTTTCACAAGTTAGAAAAATAAAATGAAACCATCACTGAATTTCTACAGCGAGCTAAAAGAATTTTTTATTAGTTAGCCGCTCTTCGTCATCCAGTTCTAGAATAAGATTTGTTACAAGTTGTCACTAATGGCCTTGGTCCTCTTTATAGACCATTTAATCGCTCTATTGAAAACAGAAGTGATGGTGTTACATTTGATGAATTATATGGTCTTCTTTTGAGTGAGGAACAAAATGTTACAACTGAAAGTTCAACCGAAGACACTACTCCAACAGCCCATATGGCTCAACATACCTCTGCAGGAGCTAGAAGGGGTGCTTCTTCATATTCACATGGTAGAGGTGGTCGTGGATGAGGTCGAGGCCAATCCACCAATAATTTTAATAATCGTTACAATGGTGACAACTATAGTGCATGCTTCAATTATTCAACAAACAACTCACCGGAGCCCTATTCTATCATTTGCAACAATTGCCATAGGTTGGGTCATTATTCAAGACAATGTCTATCTCCACGAAGTTGAACTGATAATCTTTATTTAGGTTCTACCAATAAGCCAACCAGCCATCTAACTACCTCAAATCCCCCTCCTACATAACCATGGATTTTTGGATATTGGAGCTACAAGAGGATGTCAAAATCACTAATGGTAAAAGCTTTTAATTTCTCATATAGGTTCCTCAAATTTTCTTTCTTCAAATTCTTAGTCATTTAAATTAAATAATATTCTTCATGTCCTAGATGCTTGTGCAAATCTTTTATCTGTTTTTGATTTTACACGAACTAATCAAGTTTTTGTTGAATTTTTTCCTAATTTCTTTGAGATAAAGGATATCCGCATGAAAGCTTTGCTGCATATAGGCCGAAATGATGCTAGTGACATTCTATTCTTCTAAAACCTGCAACTCAAATTCAACCTCATCTTTGTTCACATGGCATGCACGGTTGGGCCATGCTTCCATTAGAATTGTCAAGAAAGATCTTCAATAGAATAAAATTAATTATAATTCTCCTAAGTCAAGTCAATTGTGTCATGCATGTAGTGTTAGTAAGATACACCGTTTACCTTTTTCAGTCTCTAGTCATCAAGTTGATGGACATTTGGATTTGATATATTCTGATCTCTAGGGTCTTGCCCCATCCTTGTCTCTTGATAATAATAATAAGTATTATGTTTTATTATTTAATCATTTTAGTAAATATTCTTAGATTTATTTTATCAAGTACAAATATGAGGTATTGAATGCCTTTATCAAGTTTTAAAATGTTGAAAAATTCTTTGGCAAGCTACGTAAATCCTTTCAAGCAGGGGAGGGAAATTTCAAGGATTTTCAAAATATTTAACTAACAATGGAATAACACAATGAAGCTATTATCCAAAGACCCCTAAACAAAATGGATGTGTTGAGTGGAAGCACAAATACATTATTGAGACAGGCCTAACATTATTACAACATTCCAATACTCTAATAAAATTTTAGCAACAAGTGTTTGACACTGCTGTTTATGTTATTAATTGCCTACTCCTCTCCTTCATAATAAATCTCCTTTTGAGTGTTTATTTCGTACTACTCCTAAATACAATGATCTTAAAGTCTTTGGTTATTTGTGTTACCTATGGCTTCGGCCTTATGCTAAAAATAAATTATCACCTCGTTCTGTTTTCTGTGTTTTTCTTAGCTATAACAAAATTTATAAAGGCTATAACTATTTTGATTTACATTCTTCAAAAATTTTATGTCTCACGACATGTTTTATTCGATGAGCATGCTTTCCCATTTTCGAAGGAGGCAATGATTATCTCAAAAGCTCTAGTACCCAATAGTCCAATAACTATCCTACTTCTTGCATCTTTACCAACTTTAACCACAATACAAACAATACCTACACACCAAAATAATTAGCCAACACCAACCACAACTATTCAAACCTTACCCAATGTACAACCTATAGCACAAATTAACCCTCCTTCACCTAACCAATCATTACCATAATAACAACCTAGCCTATCACTTGTGGTGGGTCTTAATAATTCTCAAACTCAATAAACCTCACTTACACAAGTTCATCGAACTCACCCAATGGTGACATGCTCTCAAAAAAACTCCCTTAAACCTTGAACCTTTCTCACTCATATACTATAAGAACCAACCTATTTTTCTCAAGCAAATAAATCCAAAGAGTGGAGGCAAGCAATGTAAGAGGAAGTTAATGCTCTTCTATCAAATTATACATGATTAGTACCACCGGATGATAATCAAAATATGGTTGGATGCAAATGGGTACACCGCATCAAACAAAAACCATATGGCTCTCTTGATTATTATAAGGAACGTCTAGTAGCTAAGGGATTTTATCAGCGACCAGGTGTGGATTATAATCTTACATTCAGTCTTGTTGTTAAGCTAACAACTATAAGGCTTTATTTATCTATTGCCTAGAGTATTAAACAACTCGATGTCTCTAATACTTTTCTCCATGGGAGACTTGAGGAAGTCGTGTATATGGAGCAACCTTGAAGCTTCATTGATTTATCATATCCTAATTTTGTTTATAAACTCCATCAGTCTTTGTACGACCTCAAACAAGCTCCTCGATAGTGGTTAAAATATTTAACTGATTGTTTGGTTACTTTTGGATTTAAGGGCTCTAAAACCGATACTTCCCCATATTATTTTGTTGATGGCCACAAAATTGCTTATTGTTTGATATATGTCGATGATATTATTCTCATAGGCAGTGACTCCTCATTTCTCCAAACCATCATTACTCATCTCCAGTCTCGATTTAGTTTAAAGGACTTGGGAAGATTTAGTTATTTTTTCAGAGTGGAGGCTCATTGGACAAAGGGGGGACTTTTACTTACTTAAACCAAATACATTTGAGATTTACTTTCTAAAGTCAATATGGATGGTGCAAATACAGTTTCAAGTTTAGCCTCTCCTACACTTAAACTTTCTCTTAATGATGGTAATTCTTTTTCTAATGATAATTTGTGTTACAGTGTAGTTGGGAGTTTGCAATATTTGTCACTTACTCATCCTAATATATGCTATGTAGTGAACAAAGTCTCTCAGTTTATGCATGCTCCACATGATAGTCATTGGGTTGTTGTGAAATGTATTTTATGTTATTTAAAGATACTTTGGATTCTGGTTTATTGATTAAAAAGTCTTTTTTAATACAAATATGTGCATATAGCGACGCTGATTGGGCAGGCAACACTGATGACATAAGTCTACATCAGGATATTCCATTTATGTTGGATAAAATTTGATTGGTTGGGGGTCAAGGAAGTAACGAACAATATCAAGGTCCTCAACTAAGGCAAAGTACTGAGCTCTTACATCAACAATGAATGAACTTCATTGGATATGTTTATTACTCAAGGAAATTGGTTGTAGTAGTTCATCAATTCCTATCTTGTAGTATGACAATGTAAGTGCCACTTACTTAACTACTATGTCTATTTTTCACTCAAGGTATAAACATCTTGAGATTTATTTCCATTATGTCAAAGATAAGGTTGCAAATAAGGAGCTAAAGGTGTGTTATTTATCTTTTAAGGATCAACTGACAGATGTTCTTACCAAACCAGTTTCAAAATCAATTTTCCAGCACCTAAGAGCCAAGTTGAATGTTTGTCCTCCTATTCAACTTGAGGAGGGCTGATAAGGGAACATAACAAACCTTTGTAACTTTATCTCTATATCTCTATCTCCTTGTAATTCTTATCCTTATCTTTTCTATTGTAAAACAAATATACGACTGTACTTAAATCATATTAGAATCTTGAATGAAAATCATTATTCATTGCTTGCAATACTTTGTCAATAATAAATTAAAATTTTAATTTTTTTTGAAAAGTACATAAAAATACTCTATAATTTAGAACTTTTAACGTAAAGGGTCTATGATAAGAAAAGTACTTAGGTGACTTATGGTACATTACTGTTAACACTTTAGTGAAAAATTCTATAACATCGTTAAATAATCCTATGTGGTAGATGATGTGGCATGACATCTGCCACGTCATTTGTTATATAGGATTATTTGAATTGCTAACTTGTTACCAAAGTGCTAACAACAATATAGCACAAGTCATGTAAGTGAACAAAAAAAGTCACAAGGTATTTTTTTTCGTAAATTTTTTAATGAATTTGAGTAACTTAAAAAAAGTTCAAAATTTAATAAAAATATAGAAAAAAGAAGTTAAGATTTTAAAAACATAAAACATAGTTAATTTTATTTAAATAGATTAAAGTAATTAAATACTTATAATGGTAATGAAATAATCATATTTAAATAAATAATAATTGTTCATCAAAAACTTTAAATGGAAGTTAATGTAAACCTCACCTAATAACTACTAACTACTACTTAAAAATTAACTAAAAATATGGTAAAAAAATAAATAAATATAAGGATAATTAATAATTATATGTATATAAATAATAATAATTAAGTGTAAACAAATATTATAATTCAAATTAACCAAAACTATTAAAAACTAGAAAACCTATCAATTGCACTTCAATACTTATATCAAATACACTCTATATTATTAAAAACAAATCAAACTATTTCTCCAATTTTTGGTGCGTACCAAAAGATTGTTGGTAAATTCCAAAGTTGTATCAATTTGTACCTCCAACTTTTCGACTTGTTTCAAATCTATTTAGACGATATTGGAGTTATGCCAGAGCTGATGTGGATGGCATTGTTTGATGTGGTAAAAAAATTTTAAATCTTAAACCTCATCGTTTCACTTAGAGTAAAACGACGTCACTTTGTTGTTGTAAATAAACGAGAAGAACCTATTTCTCATTAAACCCAAAATGAAACGCCCTCTCCTCCATGAACATGTTTATGGTTTATTATTCAGTTTATACCTTCAATCTCTGAATAAAAGTGCAACAATCTAAAATAGTTGAGTGAATTAGATATGCAATCAGAATCGCAAGGAATATATGGTTTGATGAGTGATGAGATCATGACATGTAGATATGGAAACAGAGCTTGAATGAAGACATCTAGAATTGATGCTAATCCCGGTCGAATGTTTTAGTGTTGTGCCCATTTGGAGGTACGCTCATGGCTTCAAATTTATAGGTAACATATTTAATGAGTTGTGCATGCAAAATAACCTTCTTCATATAATTTATACTAGAAGAGGGTGTAATTGCTTTTTAACCATCAAACATTGTTTCAATTTTTATCTGGGCAGAATTGTGATTGCTAGTGTTCTTGTGATGCATTTATTATTATGTTTTAAGTATTCATGAAATGTTGTCTATCGTTTATGCATTGTTTCATATTACTAGTGTTGTAAGGTTAGTTATTTATGATAGCTAGTGTTTTAATCTTAGAAACCAGGTGTTCTTGTGAAGCTCTTTAATATTCGTTATGATTTTTTTATAGAATTTTGGGTGTGACTATTTTATATGGCATGACGAGTAGGTGAACGAAAGGAGTCTGATGTTGTTGAAGCAGTTAAGGATGATGAATGCTAATTTGGAGAGATATTTGAATGATAGAGATAATATTGAAAGTGGAGATGAATACACAAGCACATGTAGGAATGACATTAAGACAAAAAATGCAATATTGAAGGGAAAGCTCATGAAAAAATTGCAGGCAATGAAGCATTTAAAGGCAAGGAGGGGCTTCTACCAAATGGGATTTTTATGTGTTGTCATGTTTTGTATTTTTCAGTTTTTTCATTACCTTGCAGAATATGTGACTGTAAGAGATTGTTATTGACTATTAACTGTATGGTGTTAGTGACTGTAAGGGGTTGATAGTGACTGTTAACTGTATGGTGTTAGTGTCTGGTTGGATTTGGTTGGCAATTGTTGAAATCTAAAATTTTAATGTAATTATGAATTTGTGCATTTTAGTTTATTTGTGTTGTTGTTTACTTGATGCTGAATTTTTCCATTAATTTATGCTTCGATGGTTATATAACACTCTGTTATGTATAATGCTGCATAAATAGCATAATCAAACTCGGCCAAAATTGGCAGCAAAAAACCTGTAAATAGTCATACATATATGTAAACTCAAAATACCTATAAATATCATTAAATAGCATTTTCAAAACCAAAATACATACAAG
>CATIWM010390990.1:0-14400 GCA_949671775.1 Mallotus repandus
TATATATATATATATTTATAAAAAATAATATAAAAATAAATAACAGTAATATAAAAATAAAAATAACTAAATTTTAATAAAAAATATTATAAAAATACATAAATTAACCACACATAATACTACTATTTTACACATAATCAACCATCAGTTTGATCAGTCCGTAACGAAAGCCTAGTGATGAAATATAACAGATTTTGAATGCAAGAAAATTCAAAACTTTCTCTAGAAAGGACTCAAGAGCCTAAAATACCTAATTTAAGCCCAAGTCCAAAAGCCTATTGGCCCAAAGGCCCAAGCTGGCATGGGCATTGGTGAGGCGATGCCTCATCAAAGAGGTGACGCTTCATCATGGCTGACCTATTTTGCACTAAATGCAATTTTTTTTTACTTCATTACACATAGGAATGGACCCACCATATCACTAGTTTGAAGATGTGGCGTGAAAATGAGACTTTTGAGGTAGAAATAAGATGGGAAAAGATATGAAAATGATGAGAAATGAGTGTCTTTTGTCTTGTCTTGGTTTTTGGGAATTGAAAAAAGGCAAGGAATAGAGACTTTAAGAAGGGGCTAAAACTGATTTTTAGAAGAAAGGGGAGCTGAGAGGAGGTGGAAACGTTTAAAAAAAAAAGGAAAAAGAGAGAAAGAAGAGAGGAAAAAGGGAGTTTTAGCCTAAAGAGTTGAATTTCTTGGAAAAGAAGGAGTTCTTGCATTCACAAGTAATCTGAATCAAAACCAATCTCTGAGGACCTAGTTATGAGCTTTTAAACTTGCCTTAATCGGTAAGAGTTCTACTTGTTTTTTTTTTACTTTAAGCTCTTGTTCTTATATAAAATCATATTTTTTTTAGTTTTCTTACTTGTTATTATGTTTATTGTTCATTTGAAATCATATTGGAAGCATGATTGTGTGAAATATTAAGTGTTAAATGTAAACTTCCACTTATTTGTACCTGATTCGAGTTTACTTAGAATTTAAGAAACATATAAATTGCTGTGAGCTTATTGAAGAGGCAACGTCTCTTTGTTGAAGATGTGACGTCTCTTTGTTGAAGAAGAGACGTCACCCCTTTGTTTTAGGGCGACTTGAAATCGCCCCTTCTCCAGGAGGCGACACCTCTTTGAAGAGGCGTCGCAGCTCCATCAGAAGTGCTCTTGAGTCGACTTTTTTTTATCATGCTTACCTTATGTAGGTTGTGTGTCTAGTGTAACTACCTTTCCATATGTCTTAATTTTGCATCCAAATACCATGATGTTAAGTTCAATTAAGTACTTATCCATGTTTAAAACAAGTATTTATACTTATTTTATGAAAACTAACAAGTTGGATTCCTTTTTGTAGGATTTTTATATTTATAAAGATTGACGTTTTAAGCTCTTGCAAGAATCTCAAGATGATTTCTTAATCATCTAAGGACAAATTCCTAATTAGCTCAAATTTATTTATTCCACTTTCCATTTAATTTTCATTTTAAATTATATGTAATATTGTAATCCCTAATCCTTTCCCCTTTTCATTATATACCTATAAATTATGATTGGTGATGAGTGTTGGGATTTCTAAGTATGCAAAACGACTGATGTGCAAACACGAACTCAAACGTAAAATTAGAAATGATTGCAATTCACACGATAATAAGGAAATAATCTAATAATCGAAGGTAATAAAATACAAAACATACACGGAGGCCAACCGCAAGGTTGGGTGGGCATTCAAAAAGTCCATACCCAGTTTCCAAACCCTTTCTCTGAGGACAGCTTCTGGGAACGTCCATGAAATCTAGTTGTTATACAGTGTATCCTGGGTTTCATTCAAGTGACGACTCCATCTCCAATTTTGGCTCCAAAAGCCTATTTTGTATTTTCTAGTGGGCTCTAAGCTCACACAATGTCGTGGTTGCCAAATTCTTGGGTGCGCAAAATCCCACCGCCTACAATGCCCTTTATATTTATTTATTATTATTTTAGTTTTAATTTTTTAATTTTTAATTTTTATTATTGTTCTATTTTTTATTGTTACAATTTTATAATTTTTTTAATTATTTATTATATATAATATTTATGGTGTATTCTATAGTTACTTTGGTTTTTACAAAAAAAATTATATTTTATTAATAACTATCATTGGATGATAAAATACACTTTCATCCAATGGTGATTAAAATAAAATAAAAGTAATTACAAATCAAATAACCATAAAATTTCTCAATATTTATATATCTCTTTATTAAATTCAACAAAAATTTATGTTAGACAAGTCGCAAATGGCGGAGACTCTAAACTAGTTTATGATGGGACCTATACTGTAGAAAAAGCTTCATAAACAATTGGCCGCACTATATTTATGTAGGGATTAAAAGTAAAGTTTATTTAAGAACTTTAATTTAATTAATTAAATTTTAACTATATGTTTTTACACAATACTAAAATTGTTTTTAATTATATGGGTCTGATATTTTTAAAGGAATTCATTTTTTATTCAAAAATTGGATTCAAATTACTGAAAACAAATTTTTATGAAACACATTAGCGTCACGCAAAGGAATAAGTGCCCAATGCTTTTGTAACATTGTGTTTTAAGTCTAGTCATTGATAACTTTGGAGTCAATAGTGACCGACTTATGTTCGAGTTAGAGTTTTTATCGGCCAGTTTATGATGAAAATTCAATACAAAATCCTGTTCAATTAATTTTAATCATAAGAGTGTGTTTGGATCGATCGAAATTAAAAAAAAAAGTAAGATTAAAATAGTAATAATTATAGGTGTAATAATTAAATTGTTAATGTTGTTCGATAAATAAAAGATAATGCATAAGTTATATAATTAATTTTTTTTTAAATTGTTAATATATATATGAAATAATTAAAATAATTAAAATAAATAATTAATCATTAAATTTTTCATGAAAAATCAAATTAATTTTTTAAAATATCAAATAATTTCAAAAATTATTAAAAAAATTTCATGAAGATAAAACTACATAATATATAATCATACATTGCTACACATAAAAAAAAGTATAAAATTTATATAATATAATTAATAAGGAATAAAATAAAATAAAAATTAAATTGGCTATAATAAAGTTTATAACTAGTTATGAAAATACATATATTAATTATTTGAACTTAATGTTCAAAAGTTTGCAAACAGGGTTAAAAGAGTTAATATATTACATGAAAAACATTTACCTTCATTTCATCCCGATTCATACATGCTAAGATTAAAAGATGAGATATGTGCGCTAAGAAAAACACAATGATATATGCAGTGGTATGTGATAATTGACAATTTTTTAAAAATTACGTTTATGTTCCCTTCTTTTTTGTCCTAATACAGACGACTAAATTAATGGAGAGGAGGCATTTAAATAATTTACTTTGATTAGTAATGTCATGGATCACTATATATATAAATATATATATATAATTTTTTTGATACAAAAATGCCAAATATGAACTTATTGAAAAATTTTGAATTTGAGTAAAATTTAAGTTATGAATCTCCCATCTCTCATTTAAAAGCAAAAATGTACACTATGTCCATAGATCTAGTGAAATAGAGTTGACGGGATGCCAGGGTAATCAACTGATCATTATCTACGAAATTACTTTCGTCAAATTTCACATTTAATTATTATTTGATTTGATATGGTCAACAATTACATATTGTGAATGAAATATAATTCCAGGGGAGTAGTTAGAGCGGTTGACACATTTGCACATTGTTTCAATGTCTCGGCGTGATTATTCAACCAATAATTGAATAAGAGAGAATGCTTTACTATTTATTTTGATTGTTTTCATAGATAAATGATACTATTAATAGTTTATTATTAAAATATAAAAATTTATAATATATTATTTGTTTATAAATTAAAATTTTATACAGGTGTCAGGTAATTTAAGTAAATAATCAAAAACTTTCTTTCATTAGATTAGGAGAAATTTTTGCGCAAAACCGCAAGTGCAAAGTATCGTCAAGTAGTATAAAAATATCGTCCCACAGAGACTCATTCTAACCACCTACTAACCTAATTTTCTATTGTCTAAGGCTATCGAATATGAAATTTAAGAAGAAAGTTAAATAATAAATTAATTAATTTTTAAGATAAAACAACTCTAAAATGAAGTAATGAACTATTGATGAAAGCAATGGTTAGGAATTGAATATTTTCACAATTCTTAGTTAACCTCAATTAATGAACATACTAGTCTTGCAAATCCCGGGTAATTCTAAATTATTGATTAATCTTTCTCAAGTAATAATCAATTTTAATTAATAACCTTCAAACAAGAACATTAAATCTCAACTCTCGTTGTGAACACAATTCCTTGAATCAAATTATAAATTTATTCACTCACACCCAATAGGAATTTAATTTACTTATGATATCTCTACCTATAAGCAATTTAAATCTATATTTATAGATCCATTAAGATTTTGATCTCTCGACCTAAAACCCTTATTATAATTATGCTAATGATGATCAAACATCAACATATAATAAGCACAATAAGCATAGTTTGCAAAAAACTAATAATTCATTAATTAAAGAAAAAACTAATTCATGTTAAATCATCAATCCCTAAACAACATGAATTTAACCTAACATGTTGTAAAAATATTCAAAAAAATTCTTAAAACAACTCATGAAAAATACAAGAATAAAAGGGAGAGAAGAAAATAAAAAACTAGAAATTGTGATCTTGAATCTTGACTCTTGATCTCTCTTGAGTTCTCGCAATTTTTCTTGTGCTTTTCTGATGTCAATTTCTCTCAAAAATTGCCTTCAAATGTTAGGTAATTGATCCCCTAAAAATTCCTTGGAGTCCTCCTTAAATAAGACACATTTAAGTGGCAAAACTTTCCCAATTATTCCGGCTTGCGACAACAGCAATTTTGCTGTTGTCTTAGCTGAGAATTGGCTAATTTTTCCTCTCTGTGTTGCTGCCATAGCAGCCCAGTGATCAGTACCTCTTTTACATGCAAACGTGTCCATGGATCTCTGGTGCAAAAGCAACTAATGATAAGCGCCAAATCCAAGTCAAACACCCTCTTATCACCCCAAAAGAGTCTCAATTCATCTACCAAAATAAAGAAACAAAATAAATATAAAAACTAACATTATAAATTTAATTAAAAAACAAAAACTACATAATAACCACACTGAAACAATTTAAATAAAAATGCAATTCTCATACAAACAAATACCCCCACACTTAAGTTTTTGCTTTTCCTTAAGCAAATACTTAAGAACACCTATCCTCTCAACGAATTTAACACATTGACAAACTTTCATTTGTTTATCCCCACAATCTTTAGTTAATACAAAGGTTATAATTTAAAATTAAATTGATAACTCAAGGTCAAAGATGTAAAGCAAACTTAATTGTTGAATTCTCAAAAATTTATAATTTGACAACCAAAAAAAATAAAACAAGTGATACTACTCACTTAACCATTAGCAACCTCTAAATTATAGCACATAAAAGATAGCCACACCATTTTTTTTTCTTTATTTTTTTCAAGCGAGTGCGTTTTACACTGCATCTCGCAAATTGTTTTTAGGCAAAACCCATTATTTGGTCCCTGGACTATACGAGTTTTTCACACTTGGTCCCTAATCATTTATTCTGAAGAATTGAGTTCCTCAACTTTTATTTTCATCTATTTTTCACTCAGAATGCCAAATTAAAGATGTTGTCTTCTGTTGAGTTATAAAAACACATCTCAACCAATTATTTGTTGTAAGCTTGATCATTTGAACTTAATTTTACTGTTGATTGTGAGCTGCATCAAGATGTTATGCAAATTGTTTATTGTTGACAACTGGTTTAAACATTCTTTTTGTTGAGATGTGCTCTTATACTTCAACAGAAGATAACAGTATCTTCAATTTGGCATTCTGAGTGCAAAAAGGATGAAAATAAAAAAAAATTAAAAGTTGAGGGACTTAATTCTTTAGAATAAATGATTAGGGACCAAGTGTGGAAAACTCGTATTGTCTGGGAACCAAATAATGGGTTTTTCCTTTTTTTTATTCTTTCTTGCAAGTCTTCCCACTTTTAGTAATCTCCCGACGTTCCTGCACTACTAAGTGTGGATACCGTCAAGTGGATCCTTTGGATGCTCTTACTCTATTTAAAGTATTGTAGTAGCTTTGGAGCATAAAAAAATTGTAATTTAAGAATTGCTCCTTATTAAAAGAGAGATTTTTTTTTTTGGATTTTTTGATAAAGCTATCATTCTATATGCGAGACTCAAGGATAATTTAAGAATAAAAAATTGAGTATCACTTACAAGTATTTTTCTTAACTATCAACTCACAAAATTTAATCACTTAAAAGCAAGTAAGCATAAATTTTTAAAAGTCCTTAACCACCAATTATCAACGTAACATAAAAGTCACAAATTAAGTATTAACAAAAGATTATGAAACATTTACAAGAAAATCACATTCGATGTGCCATACTCATCATAAAGATAGGGTGCAAAAATTTAAATATGTATATGCTATCATGCAAACAAGTATAACTCTAAAGTTAAAATAAAAATAAAAATAACTAAATGCACAATACATGCAGATATACCTCCCACACTTAATCTTCACATTGCCCTCAATGTGAAAACTAAGTGTAAAAGACAATAAACACACAAGAAAGAAAAGAAAATGAAATAAAATAACAAAAGAAAAAATTAAATATGGAAAGGACTCCCCTCACTGTGCCTTGAATAATTTTGTTCCCTTAAACCCCTTCAATGCAATGCTCCATCCCATTGAATAGTTCATTAAACTCTTTCAAAAGCATCAAGACGATGGAGGATTTGTTGCTAACCCGCATCTTCACTTGCTTCACTTAGTCGAGTTTCAACCTCTTCTTCACTCTCTTCTTCTTCATCTTCCTCTAAGATGTGTGGGTATTGGATTGTCACTTTCTAATAAAATTTCAGATTTTACAAATGTGTTCCCTTGCTCACTTTCATAACCCTCATCACTCTCCTTAATTTTTTTGTTTTTCCTCACTTTGACAACTTACTTCCTTTACACACTCGTCCATAACCTCAACCTTCATACACATCTCATCCTCTAGAGGGTACTTCATCAATTTAGACATCACGACGTCTACACTTTCATAACCTACCCTAAGAGTTAACTTACCCTTATGCACATCAATCAAAGCTCTACCAATATTCAAGAAAGGCCTACCTAAAATTAATGGACAAGTGCTATCTTCCTTGAAATCCAATACAACAAAATCAATAGGGAAAATAAACTTATCTACCTTTACCAAAACATCTTCAATGACACTATGAGGCTTCTTAATGGAATGATATGCTAATTACAATGAGATGTTGGTGGCCTTCATGTCTCCCAATCCTAATTTCCTGAAAACATAAAGTTGCAATAAGTTAATACTAGCCCCTAAATCACACAAGTAGCTAGAAAATTCACTAGTACCAACAATGCATGGAATAGTAAAACTCCTTGGATCTTTTAATTTGGTTGGGACACTACAAGAAAATCAACCTATAATGACAGGAAAATCCATGACTAAAAGTTAAAAAATCGTCATTAAAAATATTTAATGATGGGAAATCTCCCTTCATCGCCCCTCATTACTGCCCTCGTTAAGAAATGTATTAATGATGAAAATAGAGTCCCGTCATTACCACATATAATAACGGGATAATTCTCGTCATTAAAAATATTTTTAATGACGACAAATGCAATCATTATTTCATCATTTGCTCCTCATTAAATAATACCCTATCATCATTTTCCTCACTATATGACACTTTATTAATCAAATTTACCCTCATTATATAAAAATTTGCCCCTCGCTAAAAATTGTTTTAACAATAATGGTCTCCCATATATTCATTCAACAAAAATAAACATAATGGCAACTTCGTCAAAGTACAAGAGTTCCATCTAAATGAACTGTCTAATATTTCCTAACATTTACTCGGAGTACAAAAATATTCATGTTCTTCGTGGATCACTTAGTTTCCCAAAAAAATATTGCCAAGTCCTCAAATCCTTGCTTGAAATTCATTTGTCAAGCAACACAACTACAAGAAATAAAAAAAAAAAAAAAAGTAATCTCAACAGTAAATGGACTAATACACAAATAGACCCTTCAACTTATGACACGGGATCAAATAGGCCCAAATTAAACTTTTTCAACAAATAAAATCCAATACTTCTATTTGTAGTACCAAATAAGCCCAATTTTAGTATCATGATAAGCGAGACAATCAAACTCTCAATAAAAATTAAATTTTTAATCCTAATTTATTTAATATTCAAAAAATAGTATTTATAATAGTTTGACATTTCAAAACCCTTTGTTTAATGTGAAAGGGAAGTGGCAAAAGAGCGAGAGTGAGAGTAGAAAACAAAGAGTTTGGTTGATTAATGTGGATTTTTTGAATATTTTAAATTTAATTTAATTTAAAAATATTAATAAAATATTCAGTATAAATTTTCACTCTATTTTAACAAAATTTTGCATTACAAACGCATAGTTTGCGTCAAAATTGGACTTATTTGGTACTAAAAGTAGAAGTATTGGGTTCTATTTGATGAAAAAGTTCAATTTGGGCCTATTTGATCCCGTGTCACAAGTTGAAGGGCCTATTTGTGTATTAGTCCCAACAGTAAATAATTGACATAACTTTTTATATTATAATTCAAGAGATACTCATATTTTATAATTCAAAGTCACAAAGCTAAAACATTGAAAGTATGAAATGAAGAAGCAATGCCTTCAGACATAGGAAAAGCTATCAAAATAGAAATATTAGAATATTCCACTCTTTTATGAACCATCAATTTTCCAAAGAAAACACCTTGTATATTCCATTTTTCTATTCATCAAAAACACCTAATCCAAAGCAGCTAAAGATCAAGTCTTTGATACTAAGAAATAAAAACATAACTCAGATATTTAGTCAATGAAAACAAAAACCTAAAAAAGATAGCAAGTGAAATAAAGCATGCTACTAATCATACCAGGTCCATTATGATTGCAAAGAAAATAAAAGCAAATTATAAGGTAACACAAAAGAAAGGGGAGGAACATGCCAGGTCTAAAAGCTGCTTAAACACACGACCCAACATATATGAATACACCCAAGAATCAAACACCTAGCCAGAATTGCTTCATCAGCTATAAATACACCCAAGAAAACAATATATAAATATTGATTAGAGATTAAACAACTGGGTTTTATCACCCAAATTGAGTTTAGCTAAGAGGTTAAAAAACCCACCAACAGATAGCTAATAGTAAATTAGTACAGTCCAGGAAACAACAAAAAGGCCTAACAAAAAATTGGGAATGATCTCATTAAAATCAAATAAAAGCTTCATACATCAAAGTGCCCTGAGCAAGTAGAAACCGATTTCCATCAAGAAATAACGCATAGGATAATGCAAACAGAAGATTTCAGATTCAAAAAAGTTCCAAAAAAAAAAACAAGAAGAAGAAAATAACCATTGCAAATGAAAACAGCAGAATTTCAATGCAACGTAGGATTTCTAATGATGGTTTTTAAAAGAAGAAAAAACAAAAAAAAGGCAAACAAAATCATAACCATGCCACTAAAGTAAAAGTCAAAAAGCAATTCATTGAAACTCTACTTTAATTGAAGCAGAAGCAATGCCAAAAATTAAACCTACTTACGCTGCTTTGGTTTAATTCTGAAAAATGACCACATAAAATACGTTATCATAGGAGATAGAGTAATATCCTTCACCACGCCACACAAATATTGCATCTCCTTGAAGCTTGAAAGAATTACTAACCTTGCAAAATCATGGTACCAAAGAATTGCACAAATACAGATCTTTCTCTGGAAATTTTTTTAAGCCCTTGTGTTCACCAATAAGCAATTCATCCACAACAATTGCTGGCCACATGGCATGGCTTGCACTACAACAATTAAAAGATATAATTTCTGTGAAAAAAAAGGAGGACAATCAATTCCACCACAAGACAACAAGTCTGGAAGCGTATCCAAGATGATACCACATGCTGTCATTAAAATTAAAAACACCTGATATGACAAAATACATGTTGCAACAAGTATGATAGTTTGCTAATAAACTAGCTCTATTATGGGCTTTTGTCTTTCATTATATATATATATATATATATATATATATATATATACATGGCATGAATTGCACTACAACAATTAAAAGATATAATTTCTGTAAAAAAAAGGAGGAAAATCAATTCCACCACAAGACAACAAGTCTGGAGGCATATCCAAGATGATACCACATGCTGTCATTAAAATTAAAAACACCTGATATGACAAAATACATGTTTCAACAAGTATGATAGTTTACTAATAAACTAGCTCTATGATGGGCTTTTGTTTTTCATCACATATATATATATATATAATTAAAGTTATATCAAGACGAGAATATTAGAAACTTTAAGGCAGATGATATTAGTGCAAACCAATAAGTTTTGCCCATATAATATCTCCAGGCTCAAGCTTTTGGTAGTCATCCAAAACAGCAGCTAGTGCAACCATTTCATCATAATCATAGCAGTCACCATCCGTACTTTTGTTGCTGAAAGTCAAGTTCAACTTCCCCATCTCCTCACGAGAAATAAAAAAATTTATTTTTTCATTTGAAAGAATCAATTCCTCTTTATCTATATCTTGTTATTCAACCTCCATTAAGTTTCATCTCTAATCAACAGAGGCACCAAAATTTCTATTTTCATGGCCCCAAAAAACTCAATCTTTTAAAATAATAATGAAAAACAAAGAGAAATTTGGCATCAGAACCACACATGATGTCATTTATCTCTGATGTGTACCCAACAACACGTCCTGAATACCAATCAGCATCCAATGGCCAATAAACCTACAAAAAAAAAAGAGTTTACTTACACAAAGAAGGGATTATTCTAGCTTAACAATTGTAGAAAACTAGCTTCAATTATCAACAATTGAAAACTGCACACATATGCTTACCTTGCATTGTAACCCAATTAACTTTTCTGGATCAGCATCATCCTGGCTCAACCTAATCAATTCCAAAAAAAAAAGATATATCAACCAACATTTTTCAAGAATCACAAGCACATAATAAAACAATACAAAAATTTCAAAAAAAAAAATAAGACGGTTAATAATTATACTCAACTATGAAGCATAAGTTACTACTTCGTTATTAATAAAAAACATAAACCCTACCTGATGCATCTTTTAGCAGTAGGCAACAAAGATAAAATTTTATCATAATTGTGTAAAAAACACTACTGAAAGTTTTGCAAATAGAAATGAACATAATTGTGATGATTCATTATCAGATTCATCATAACAACAGTGCAACATTAACAAGCAAAATCTTACAAAATGCTTGGCGGGTCTTCTTGATACGCTTAGAAGACCTCATCAGCTCTTTCTTTGAATCATCAGGGGCTCTTAAATCCACAAAGTGCTGCAAGAAATTTTCAAAAGGCCTTAGAAAAAAAAAACTTGAATTGTTAGAAAAAACAATATAAACACCTCTCACCATAATTCTGGGCAAAAAGATCACATAAAAAAAATTCTCAGCTTCAGAACTCCTCAATCAATCAATAAAGAGTTCAAATCTAATCTAATCCAAAAAAAATTGAATATGAATGAAATTTGGGTAATAAATGTAACCTCTTCAACTTTCTTCTGAAATTCAAGGAGATGTTGACAATAAGTAAGGCATTCAGCGTGGTAAACTGCAGCTAACATTTTAATCAAAGCTTTCCCTTTTATAATGCCAATCACTGAGCCAAATCAAAACATCATATAAGAGCATGATTGTAATTAGCAAACAAAGAAACATCATCGATTAAAGAAAAGAGAGCACAACGGAACGGAATAGAAAGAGAGAGGGAGCTTACTTCGACTGGGATCAGTGAGGGTTCAAGAAAGACAAAGGGGAAGAGGCAGACAAAGGTGAGGGCGAGGGCAACAGAAGTAGAAGAAGAAGATGATGAACGGTGAGGGTGAGGGTGATGGTGGCAGTGAGACGAGGAGTAGGCAAGTGACATGAAAAGAGGATTAGGTTAGGTTAAAGGATTTACTAGAGTTATCAAAGCTACGTAGTTTTGATCAAAACTATATAGTTTTGTTGATAGAGATAAATTATTTAATTATAATATTAATAAGTTGTTGTTTTGAATTTTGATTAAAATTATGTAATTTTGGATTAGCATAATACAAATATTTAAAAATTTTAGTAGTTAGTAATTTTAGTAGCTAATTGATATTTAATATTTAGTAATTTTATAGTTAATAGATTTATAAATTAAATTATAATTTATAATTCAAGTTATATTTATATATTACTTTAATTTACATTATTTAATATTTATATTTATATATTACTTTAAAATACACTTAATTTTTTATTTATTGAATAAATTTATTATTTGTTAAATATATATAATTAGTATTGTCTAATATTTACTTATTATAATACTAATATTAATTTACATATAAAAAATTATATAATATTATCATTAGTACATAATATTGTTATATGTAATATTTTATATTAATTACTACTAATTTAATTAGTATTGTCTTTGCTTAATATAAAATTAGTATTATATAATATTGACTTACTTAATTAAATGATATTTATTGAATATTATTTTTTTTTATTAAAAAATATCTTTCTTTTGGTGGGAGAAGTTGGAGCCAAAAAGTTTACACAATAAAGACCAAATTCTATATCAATAACTATGAACATAAAATTTCCTCACTACTAGTTAACCCTTTAACTAGGCATTTTTTGTACTCTCATTAAAGCTATTAAAACTATACTTTTAATGAGGGGTTTTTTATACCCTTATTAATTTTTTGTCATAAAAAACTTATTTTCTTGTAGTGGGATCTTGCGTGAAATAATCGAACTGCAGGTCTCTGTTAAAAGAAATTGTTTCATGTTCATCCAAACACCGCTTGTTTGTGATAAGGTCATTCAAGAACATGGCGTATTTAGGCATTTGAACAAGTGCTTCAGAAAAGGAACATTAATCTGTAGCTTCTTGAAAATTTCTAAAAATTTTGAGAATTATTCTTCATCTTTCTACTTCTTTAGTCTTTGAGGGAATAGAATCTTTGGCACAAAAGAGGAATGTGTAGATTTAGGAACCTCCTTTTGCTCTGTTTTGCTCTCATCCTTTACCTCATCCTCAACTATGACATAGTGCTCCTCATCCTTCTTCTCATCCTCCTTGAAAATTTTAGCTTGTGTCTTCACTTCCTTGCCACTCCTTAAAGTGGACTCTATAGTACTTGGAAGATTTCCTTGTGTTCTTGATACTATGGCATTGGCTAGCTGTCCAAGTTCTGCTTCAATGTTGTGATTTAAAGAGGAGTGATTCTTTGTAATTTGATTGAACTTGGCCTCCACTCTCTTTTGGTTCTCTTCATAGCTAGACAACTTGCTCGTGATGACATCTAAAAATTTATCTAACTTGTTTTCCACATATGCCATCCTATCTTGTGTTGGGTGTTAAAATCCTGGTAGTGCTTGTTGTCTTTGCAAGTTATTATTGTTGGGGAAGTTTGGTGCAACTACATTATTGTTATTACTCCACGAAAAATTCGGGTGATTTATCCACCCCGAATTGTAAGTGTTGGAGTAGGGTTTGTCGGCTTGCCTTCTTTGAAATTGATTGCCAACAAAATTCACTTGCTCTTGGTATCTAGATCCCACCATACCTGCATCACCAAAACCAAATTCATTATTAGAGTAACCCAAAAATTGCAATATTCACCATTAGGGGATGAATTATTTTTATAGGTGAGGTTGCCAAGTTGTTTTGTCAATGCAAAAATTTCAGCTTGAAGTGTTGTCACTGTGTAAAGTTCTAGCTTGCCCATTTTCTTTGGAGGATGAACTCTCTCAGAAGACCATATGCAAGTGTCAATTGCCATCCTTTCCAAAAGTTTTGTGGCCTCATCCACTATTTTCCTCATAAAAGATCCACTAGACTTAGCATCAATGGAATCTCTTGTAGAACTTGTGACTCTATTATAAAATGTCCTTATGAGCACATCTTTTGGCAGTCCATGATGTGGGTAGCTCCACTGCAACTATGTAAACCTCTCCCAAGCTTTGCTCAAGGATTCATGCTCAAACTATTGAAATGAAGTAAGCTTTTTCACCACTTTAGCTGTCTTAGATGGTGGAAAATATTTAGCTAGGAACCCCTTTGCCAAATCATTCCAATCAGTGAAAGAATTGGGTGGTTGAGATTTTAATCACGCTTTAGTCTTGTCCTTTAATGTGAATGGAAATAGTCTCAGCCTTAGTGCATTACTACACACGCCATTGTACTTGAGCGTGTCACAAATCTCTAGAAAATTGACAAT
>CATIWM010391048.1:0-38635 GCA_949671775.1 Mallotus repandus
GACTATAAAATATAATTATCAGAGATTTTTTTTTGTATGCATGCCAATGTTATTAAGCAAGTATAGGTAGAACATAAGCCAAAACCACTTTGATTTGCTTTGGATTTTGGCAATAGATCATGACAGTGTTCAAAACTACTGCTGTTCTATTGATATGTACTTAATTGATTATATCTTAAGTGAAATATTTTTAATTAATTTTTTTAACTATTTGTATTTAGAGTTTATTGATCTCTGTTAGTCAAATTCCGCAAGTGCACGGTTCATTACAAGTAGTATAGATTCAAGTATGAGTATCGTTCTCACGAGTAGATTAATATCAAGTACTGGCCTTAATTGTATTTCCACAATCTAACAAGCTAAATAATTGAAATGAAATTTTAAATCAATTAACAAGTAAAGAAAACTGAAAGTTGAGATGATTCTTAATAAAATTTAGTTATTAAAGACTAGAGCCTGAATTTGTTTCACCAGCTATTACTTGAATTACAGGATCTTCTCACAGTTCAATTCATCAATTAAGTCAAGGATAAACCACTCAAATTCCTTAGAGTCTCTCTCAAGTTCATCTAAGAATACCAAAGTTAATTACAACATATTTTCATGGTCACGTCAATTAACTAGGGTTCATTAAGTTCCTTAGTGATTTATTACTCTCCGAAGGATTCGTCTACTTTCGTGATCGATGTTCCTAAGTTTTACAAGTCTATGAGCTTATAAATCATGCAACTTTCGTTGTCTCTAACCTATCCACAAACATACAAACAATTGGGCCCTTAATTGAATACAAGACATTAAACACAACTCATAAAATTGACTGAAAATTAATTCATTGAAAGGTAATAAGAATCCAAACAAGTAATAGACTAGCTACGCAAATCCAAACCCTAAAGAGAGTTTAGCCACTCATAGTTGTGGCAACAAACACGAACATAGTGAAAAGGGGTGAAGAATAATAAACGATGATTGTTGTTCTTGAATCTTGCATAACTCCTTCTTCGATCCTTGTTGAGTGCTTGTTTTGTGTTTGTCAAAGTGTGAATGGAAGTGAAAAAATAATCCCTCCTCTGAATCTCCCCTCCAACTTCTTATATATCCCCCCTAAGTTTTGGTTTCCAAGGAAACCTACTAAAACTTGGATTCTCAAAAAGAAACTTTTTTCTGCTCAACATGGCTTCCATCATGGTGTGTTTGATCCGGTGTCACATCCTTCATCTTACGGCATAGCTTCCATCATGGTATGCCTCAAGCCATGCTGACTTTCTTGTGATTCTTCAGTTTGCACAAATTGGAGCACGACTTTCATAATCCAGTGTCTCAAGCCCTGCCGCATTATTTCAATTTCTAGTACTGGTCGTAGGCACAAGCATGCCATGATGCATCCCACATCACACCAGTCCTTGATTAATATGGAGTTCATTTCTAGATTTTCCTTCAAAACAAAGATATATGTATTAATATCAATTAAAACTCTTAAATTAACCAAAATTAATAGGAAACTAAAATGAAGATTTAAATTAAACAAATACCTAATTTAACCCCAAATTTCTTCCAATTATTACTAACTATTTATTCATAATTCATTAAAATTCAACTCAAAATCAAGTGTAAAATTACATTCAACAATCTCTAAATAATTTATTTAATTTTCATTATAAATTATATGAACTGTAAAATTTTTTCTAACAACTAATTTAACACATCGCATGCACCGCAAGTCGAATCTAATATATCATTTATACGAGTTAAGCCCCTTACCAACTGATCCGAGACTTCACTTGAATTCTTTTTGTTTGTTGTCTTTGAAGTGTAAATTATCAAAATAGATTAATCTAGATATTGGATTTGATTACTTTTTCTTTTTCCAAAAAGTACAGCAATGTCTAATATTCTTCCAAGTGGATCGTTAACTTCAAGTTTTTCTGTCCCTTTACTAATTAACTAGTCGTCAATCCATGCATTGTACGGACTGTAAATAATATATATTTTAAAATTTATATATTTTAATGTGCAAATAACAATTGTAATTAAAATAAATAGCATGAAATAAATAATAAGATGAAAATTAAAATAAATAAAATAAAATTATCCTTAAATTAAACTATTAAATTTAACCAAATAATTAGCTAATCATAAACTATAATAAAATATCATATAAAAATTAATACACTTGAAGATAAATTTAAAATAATTACTGAAAGCAATAATTTTTATAATTATATTGATGATGACATGTTGTTTGAACATATGATGCTACGTCATTAGAGAGTTAGGGTTTGAAAAAGAGGAAAAAAATGAATTTGAGACTAAAAAAACTATTAAGAAAATAAAAAATAATTATAATATTAATATTTTCAAACAGACTAATAAAACTATTGGATGCACACTAATTAGTATTGATTAGTTATAGAATTCGATAAGCCTTTGTATACCAACCAGCAGGAAGAGCCAATACCCCTCATTCTACAGCTTTCAAGTACTGTAACAACACATTCCAACAAAAATAAAAACAACAAAATTATTTCAAAATTAACAAAATATATAATCACAATAAAATAAAAAATAAACAAAATTATTTTAGTAGAGAAGAACATACCTTATTTTTTTAATATGAATAATAGAAAAATAAAAAAAAAAGACTCAATTCAAAAATATTGAGTCAAATAGTAGAATTTACCTTAAATAAATAGAAGAAAAATATGTATTTATGATTGAATAGATGAGAATTGTTTTAAGTGAAATAAAAAACATAATTTTTGGTGGGATATGAGAGAGATATTTTAAATGGAATATAATTATAGTGTTTTAAATAAAATAAAATATTTATATTTTTTAAGTAAAAAATATGAATATTTAGAATTTGACACATAAGTGTTTAGTGCTGAATAATAAATTATGAGAAAGGGTACGTGTCAAAATTTGGACTTCAATGATTTTGAAACTCAAAATTTAATATATATAATATATGAATTATTAATAAACCTATTTTTTTTCCCACAAGTCATTAGACTTAATAATAATAATAACAATAATAAATTAAAAAAATAAGCAAGTGTGCATAAGTTAAACTTGAAGGTTAGTGACGTCACTGCTTTCATATCCATGACTAAACAAGAGAAGAAATAATTGAATGAATTAAATTATTAGTGACGAAACTCAAAAAGGTAATGATAGCTACATTAAAAGAGAATCAAGTTATATTTTATTTATATGTTTAAGAATATTATTTATTAAACAAAGCTGCCTGTGGTGATTAAGATGGTGACATTATTGTTAAAGAAGATGCAAATTGAAAAGGTTTAAGCTTAGGGAGATGGAGACGCACCAAAGGGAAGGTTGTTTGTAGGCCGTCTTCTTCTTCTTCTTCTTTTAATGGGTTTTAGTTTGTAATAATTTTTGTGCGGTTGTTTGCTTCTTAGTTAATATCCAAAAATAGTTGTTGAATGAGGCATGCGGTGTCATCATATATATATATTGATGGTTTAAGTAAGCTAATTATTTGATGTGTCATAAGCAATACCATACCATCTCATTCAAATTTAAATTCGTAAATAAGGACTATTTCACAGAATAAGAGCTTAGATTATACAATTAATATATCAATTGGGGGGATTTATTTGCTTGAGCATAATAAAATTAAATAAAACTAATAACAGTCAGATGTTAGTGAAAAGAAGATTTGTCTTTTTAATTTCGAATAATTTTTCACATTTTTTAGAAAAAATGACAAGTGAAATCTCGTACATTCAATTGTTTAGAATTTTAAGAATAATTCTCAAATCTAAAGATCAATTATTGGTGAAAGAGTAGCAACTTGTCTTACTGACCAATAACATAAGTGCTGAGAAAGCAAGCCTTATAGGTCTCACCACTCCCGTACTAACCTTACTCGACCAACGCGTGATGTTGTATGACTAGTTAAGCAATCAATGGATTATGCACATTGATTTTCTGAAGTGGAGAACTGGGATGATGAGAAAATGCATGGTGGCGTTAGAGCCTTGTTTCAATACAACAAGAAAGAAGCCATTATAGCTTTTCTTGCAGATTGGTACAAAAGCCTTGTTTGAGCATTCAAGAACACACAACCCCAAATTTTTTCTCGGTTAAAATAACAGTAACTATGGACCTCAATGTCCAAGTTACAAATAAATGACTCTGATCGTCCTAAGTCTAAAAACTAAGATCGCAACAGAATTCTTGAAATAGGATTGTTTAAGGAAATATCTAATTCAAGGAAAAAACAATCACAAGAAGCTATCGATATTCGCAGTGAAAGGAGCAACACGAGAACTCTATTCTATCCACAAACCCAAAACAAAGTTGATAAATAGCATCTATCAATTGTATCAACTACAAAGTTCCGCAACTCAATGACTGCCATTCATTTGCATTCCTGGTTCTTGACCTAAGTAACTCCATGACTCTCGTGTGTCTTAACCAAATCCTGTAGTGGGCATGAAGGGTTGATCTTGTTAAGCTTTTACACAGCACCAGACTCGGATCATGCCAAAATCTAAGGAAAGAACTTATTGTTGATTCGGCATTTAATAATATTACATTAGGGTAGATAGGTCATTGAAAGAAAAGAAAAATTGTATCAATCCAGTAGACTATATACCAATCGCCAGGCATCTCTCTCCACACAAACATTCTACACTACAGCACCTAATCTCATCTGGATGGGAAAAAACATATATTGTACAAGTAAAACTTGAAACAGAAGGACAACAGCAAATCTCATGTTAAGCTACTGGACATTTTGGCTGCCGCCAAGTAAACCTCCCTTCTGGTTTAGAGAAACATCAATGGCCTTGGCTGCTGCAACAACAGAATCTCCTCTCTTGACAATTTTCTCAAGCTCTTGAACTCTTTCATACAGCAATGTGACATTTGAGTTGGTGGACTGGATCAACTCGTTTGCAGTTTCCAGAGAAGTGCACAGCTGGAAAATTCCAAAAATAAAGAGCACGTTAATGCTATACTAGGCACAGGGAGACAAGTTAAGTGTCAGAAATCATGTAGTTTATCACAATTTCCTGCAAAGCATACACACGCATGAAATTACAAAATGCTGTCCAGTATCATGGGAGGTATCTAACATAATATGCATTAACATGGAGCTTCGCTGCATATCACACATGCTCTTAAATACACATCATCTTACCTTTAGAGTTAGAGCTGTCCAGGAGTGATCCGTCCCAGTAAGTGCCTTGTTCAAGTGGCTGTAGTTTTCCTGAAGCAGAAAAAGCAAATACCTGGTGTTAGTTTAGGTGCATCCTAGGCTGACCCAACTGTTTGCAAACCTGAACCTCAAATTTGCATTTGAAAGTTTGAGACAAAATGTGCAATCTATCAACAAGTTGGAATTACCTTGTTGGTCTGTTCCATTCAACATGATAACTTAATTTCACTCTACAGAATTGATCATGCAGACCAAAAATCTACCTAGTATTACCATTCACGAAAGTAGAGTCTTGGGAGGGGCACAATGTAGAATTAGTCCCATCCTTTCGCACTTTAGCAAGAAAGAGGTGACTACTCACAAGCCAAAACCCAAATTGGCACACCCTGGTGTGTGCAATCAGCTTAAATGGGCAATCAACCTCTACTTCTATAATCTTTATGGTCTAATAAGCACACAACTTCTGTAATGTGACTGATTAGCTCCAATTTTTGGTGAAGTTTATAAAAGTACGCCGACTAAAATCTAAACTAATTACCCATTGTGTAAAAATTCATCTGATAATGCGTTATATGAGACAAATTATTGATCTCTATGATGTGAAACAAAATGCAACAAAAGGGATTAGCAGTGCCTGCTGCAGATACTCACTAAATAACTACTCGTTTTGAACTTGATAATCAATGAGCAAAGGACAGGAAAATATTGTACCCACAAATTAAACAAAAAAAAAAAATCACCAAATTAAGTGAAGAAATAACATTTCATTCTTGCAACAGCGTGTTCAATTCAATGGAAAAACAAACAAAAAGATTAAAGAACAAGAGCAACCAAGAACTAACATCTGTATCCACAACAATAGCTCAATACAAATGGTATAGAGAAAATTTTTAAAGAAGAGAACCTGAAAGAGCTTAATAAGATCCAAGGAGGAGGACGAGGATTGAAAGGTGGCACTGGAATCAAGAATTGAAGATGATTCCATAGAAGAAGAGGAAGGTGAAACTGATTCTTTAACAAAATCTTCATCTTTTTCTTCAAGATCGCTGAGCAAATCCCCTATGCACAGCAATGGCCCTCCTACCCCTTTCATCTCTAGCCCAGGTCTCTCCTCTCCCCTCTCTCTCTCTCTCTCTCTGTCTCTCTGCTCTGGCTGAGCGTTTCCTTAGTTACGCATTGGCCTTAACGAACGACAAGCCGTTTTATATTTTGCGGACAAAGGAGCAAACCGGCCAAAATGAATAGACCGGTTGAGCCGGTTACTTCTTGGGTCTTGGCTAATGGTAATGGCTACAGGGAAAAAAGCAGAGAACTTGATTCAGATTTTCGCACGGATACATCTACTGGGTTTCTTCTTTTTCATCAGGTGATCTTCAAAATCATTTCTTTTTTCTTTTTCCTGTTATGGGTATAGATTAGATTTTCTTCAAACTAATGAAAACTTCTTTTTTATTCATTTCAAAGATTTTACAGTTTTTAGGGTTTTGCTTTTTTGTGTGCTTATATATATTTATTATCAATTGCTTCTCAGTGGTAATCAGCTTTTCTGTTTTCTTGCCTTTTTTAACTTGAATTGACCAGAAAAGGAAACAGCCTGGAGTGGGTTGCTAGTTTCGTATATAAAAAAAGGCCAGTAATCATAAACTTCTCTCATTTGTTGGAGAGACAGTAATGGCAGGGCAGGAGAATGTTAAGCATCTTGAGGACTGCTCAGTTGCAAAGTTAGTTTTTTCAATTTGTTCTTGCATTTTTTTTCTTTATTCTGTCTGAGTTTTGGATGATAGACCCACTTCTAGTATGCAGCATTTATTGGAAATTTTAGTTCAGATGAAATGGCAAGGAATTTTATTATTATTATTATTATTATGTTGCTTAGTTAGATATTACTTTAAAGAATTAGCAACTTTTATCATTCTGTACTTGACAAAAATTTTGATGGCGAAGATAGTGTTGCTGTTTGTGGTTTGTGATGTTGTACCTGCAAAATCATTTTGTGTTATGTATGTGGCTAGTAATTCCTGTTTCTAAATTCTTGCTAGATCAATATTATCATCTAGTTTTCATACGCACATGGTCGATCTTGTGATTTGTCCGAGTTCATGATATTGCTTATGAGTCATCTACATTTGCTCATGTCCTTTCAGGTCATCCAATTTCGATTAGCATGTCATGATTCCTTTTCCAGTTTTTTCAGATATGAGTTTGCTTCCACTTTTAGTCATATAGAAGAGTATGCTGAAATCTTTAAGTTGTTTTACAACTATTGTATTGTTATCAGAAGGTTTCTGGCGGTGTTGTAATGATATTAAGTGTAGCCATGCTATATGACATCTTCAATAATTTGATTTATAAACTGAATCTAGAATTTTTTCAGCTTATGGAAAAAGCCAAATTGATAACAAGCTGTAGTTTTTGCTTTGGCTATTTTCAAATTCTGTGTATAATTAGGGAAAAATGACAAGCCCTAATTGATAAAAAAACAGTATCCTTACTTTAGCTGTTGAGAAATTCTGTATATAATTGGGGGAAAATTATGTTTATGATTACGATGAAAAGTGAGTAAAATTTGATCTTTATGTGCAAATGGAGAAAATAACAAAAAGAATTCATTGCATTGGAACCATTTGGCAATGATGTGCAAGTTCAAACACATGCATACTTGGGGGCATAGAACTATTTTGTATTTTTCTCTTCTCCCCTCATCTCATCTTTTTGAATAGCTATTTCTTATTTGTTGTTGAAATGAAAACGTGTTTCGAGCTTACTAAAGTTCATATCTGCTGCAGTGCATTAGGCACGTGGTTCTTCTCAGTAGCAGGGGCATTGGTGGCGATTCCTGTGGGCATAAAAAAGAAATCATTAGCACCCCTTGTGTTCTTTGGCACAACAGGCACAATGCTTGATATTATCATGGGAATAAGTCAATGTGAAAGGGAGCATGCAGAACGCCAAGCACAGCTATTGGAAGCCCAAAATTTGGCAGCAAATGCATCGCTTTCAGAAACAGGACCTGAGTCTTGACCTCAAGATGCTATCGGCTAGAGTTATGGTACTCAGCTCTTCAACTTGCTTGGTGTGAGATTGATGTACTGGCTGATCTTTTTACTCGCAGTTCAATTTTCGCTTCTTTTTCAGCCTAATTAACTGTTAAAAGTTGTTTTTTTGATGCAACTTTGTATCTCAACCAGCAAAAGAATTTAACATTGTTGAATAAAAACACAAGGTTTGTTTAGAAGTTTTTATTGGTATTTTTTGAGTCTTCATTCTTTACTCTGGTTATTTCGATTTTCAGAGGTTAATTTATGGGGCTGAGAAAATTATCATTTTACATTAAAGAAGAGATGATGACTCATTTGTGGGGCTTTGACTGATCGATTAAATGTATTTGCTAGGGTTTGATGGCTAAGATCAAAATGAACATATTCTTTTGTTAGGGTTTAATGGCTAAGATCAAAATGAACATATTCTTTGGAAAATAATTTAATAGATTGCTGAAAATATTTAAAGCATTCTTCCAGCATTAAAACTTGCATAGATCAAAAATGTTTTACAAAATACTCTGCAACTTAATTATTTCGCGGACTCAAACATAAAGAACCTTTAGTTCTAATACATGGAAATGACACGGAAACCATTTCAAACTTCCCATTCTCAGTATCTAGATTCGCATGCACATTCACTTCAAATTTCAATGGATTGTTCTTGTCTTGTTGCAACAGCAATTTCAGCAGAATTAACCAAATCGAGTGGAAGTTGATGTTTTCATCATGACGATGTTTTCCTGTAACCTCTTTGTCATCTGCACCTAGCGAGCAAGGATCCACCACTGTTTTCCAGGTAGCTTTAGGAATGAACTCTCCACAGTGATCATTTTGGTCACCATGCTGTTGTCCTCTATAGCAAGAATAAACTCTTTCAGCCTTGATGTTTCCAAACAACAGCTCTGCAGCCCTGTTCCTTACAAGTAGCGGCAGGTGCCCTGTTGATTCATCCCACACATACAACTGCAGTTGAAGAAACAAATTAACTTAAGCTGGCAGAGTTTCTTTATTTTTGCAGTTCTTGTTGTACTGTATGCATCAAAAGGTGCACGGTTTTTAGAGGATAGAATTTTATCCTAAGCAACTGACTTTATAGAGAAAGATCTTTGCGTAATACCATTCTAACACAGAAGAGGATCATAGTTATAAGAATGATGATTGACAGAAGATAAAGTTGCTCTAAAATTTTTCGTTGAAATTTATTAAAAACAGAAAAGGAGTACCTCATAATTTTTTTTGGAAGCAATTTCAACTGCGGTATGGAAAGGAAATTAAATAATAAGAAACCAAATTCGAAAGATGAAGAGAATTACTTCGAAAATGCAGTGCTCTTACCATTTCAACAACAAAGAAAATATAAGGTAAATAAAAGCAAAAGCACAGACAAATCTATACCATAAAAGGCCTATATATCAAGCCTATTACATGAAGATGATCTGAGCTTTTTGTGCAGAAGAGTGGAACTGAGTTTTTGTTGAACATACACCTGTTAGAAGATCAACAGCCTATTCGGTAATCAGATTTTCCAATTTATATATAAAGCAAAAGATTGCAATGTAGCGGCACTAATTTTCCTCTACCTGTTCTGTGAATCCAAAGGAGAACCACATAATTGACAGCCGATACAAGTAAAATCTTCTACTATTTTAGAATCTTTAACATTGGTTATTCTCCTGCTAACAAGCATGCTTTCCTTCTCAGAATCACCAAGTATTCTCCAGGTAATTGGTAAGAAAATTTCACCCACAGATGCATTAAAGACCGTCTTACAGGAGTTCTTTAGGCGCAATACTTGTGAAAGCAGGAAAAATTCCCGAGATTCAGTGCGTTCTGGTACTTTCCAGTTCCTCGGAAGCTGTCGGTTCTGCTTTACAAGTAGTTCCCAGTAATTACTCACCGTGGTGCATAAACAAGTAGAAGCAAAATATACGACATCACAACAATGTATGTGCATATGAAAAACTTGATTGCCCAGTGGGACTTCAAATTCATAGAAACCGAAAGAAAACAGAAAATGCAGAAGACGATGTAGAATCTGAGAGACCAGAAACTCATAATGAGCAAAACAACTAGAGAATGAAGTAGAACTAATAGAAAGGGGGCAATACAAACTGTCAAACACAGACTAAAAATTTGACTTTGGATGAAGCGAAAAAGCTTAAAGCACATTTTTATCAGTAGAAATACCAGAAAGCTGTTAGACCCATTAATGCTGTAAAGAGGAGCAGCTCTATGCACCCATTCAATGACCTTGACAAGCTTTTCCATTGTAGCTTTGCCTGGTCGACATTGCCCAATCAAGTCATCCACACCTACATGTATAATTTTACACAAGCCCCAATCTTTATTAAGGAATTGGCTTGAATCAACAACTTCAAAACAATCTCTCATCTTCAAAAACAATGAAATACCTTTTGAGATCAGTAGCTCATAGGGATGGATGAGAGAATGTAAAGACGAAAACTGAACAGTTGTGGCCTCAACAATACTCCTGAATTTAGTGATCTTCACATCTGAAGACAAGTGAATTATCGCAAAGATTAAAAAGAAAAAAAAAACAGAAATCAACGGAGCTTCTTCTTACTCTGCAACAAAACGACGTCGCCGGAAACTGCCCTGGATGCGATCTGCTTCTGCCATAAGGAGACAGAGAAATAGGGCATCGTATCATCACCAACCTGAATGTCTGTTCTGATTACTTCTCCTCCGCCTTTCGATAACTTGTACTGATTTTTTTTTTTTAAGGAAAAAAACACCGCTTTCAAAAGAACGGAAAACAGGAAAAGAGTGACACAGAGAGAGAGAGAGAGAGAGACCTGAACAGGAGTGCACCGGTGAACGAGAACGAGAAGCTGAACAAAGTCACCGACATGAGAAGCAGCTTTCGAGAGATCGATTAATGGTCCGTACCACCCTAAAGCTGTCGTCATCAAGAAGAAGAAGAGGGAAATTTTGGCGCCCTCAAGTCATAGTTCAGTTTTCTTTTTAGAGATTGCTGGAGGCGTGTCTGTTTTTGTTTGGCAACACAGCTTGGAAAGCTTCTCCCTGCTGCGGGATATCTAATTCCCTTTTAGATAAATATGAATGGGACACTTTTGTCCTTAAATTTCATAACTCTATTGCTTGGCTCCTACCATATAACAATAAGAATGTATTTTGATTAAGCTCTGATTTAAAATATATATATATATATTCAGTCAATTTAAAAGAACCTATTTATATACAACAGGTTTTGATTTAAATCTAAAAACTTTTATCCTTAAATTTAATTTTAACTAGCTATGAATACGCACGTTGCGCGAACTGTTAATAAGGTATGTGTATATATATACGCATTTATCAAAATTTTAAAATTACATAATATATAGCATATAAGGTGATTTTTAAAAAATAATTATTTATATTTTTTTAATTTTTGAATAAAATATAAATTTTATTAGAATTATATATAATTAAATAATTTTTTAAGTTTAGGCTAAATTTTTATATATTTCCTTATAACTAAATTAAAGCAAGACTATTTTAAAAATTGTTGGATTAGAATTCAAATTTCACCATATTCTAAAAATTTTCTTTAGTACTTCAAAAAAATTTTAACATTAATAAATTATTTTTTTTAAAAAAAGAAAAAATATAGGACAAACCTGTTCATTTATCAGCTTAACTATTATATTCTTCAGCATATGGTAGCACTAAACACTATGAGATCCATCTGGAGCTGGAAATGATCTATTTTATAGAGGACCTAACACAGTCATGATACAATCTCTTTCCGTCATCGTTTGGTTTGCTTAACAACAACAAAGAGACACAAGTATATCAAAATTCTCATTTCATACCATATTTGTGCAAACAAATAGAAAATGGTGATATTTGGTTGTCAAGGAATTCATGAGAACAAATAAAAATTACCTAACTTTATGACAACTATTCAGAATATCTGACAAAGGGGGCTACCATCTTTAAAGCAAATCAATGGTAGCGTACCTTGGATATGCTTTTAGCATCTTTGTTAAAATTGTGAGCCATAAGCTAATATAAAAGCAACATAATCACTGCCAACAACATTTAGGGTCAATTTTATCAATTTACATAGGCATTTTAACCTTTAAAAGAGTTTATATTGCAATCAAATAATGATTTATAAGTCAATTTTATCAATTTAAATAGTGTAAACAACGTAGTTTAGCATGCACCAAAGTGTTTGACGATCACGATACTATGTGGGTTTAGGACTCATTAGAAAATATATAATAGGTTTGGACCCAAAATAGAGATGGAGTCTCCACCCAAATGAAAGTCGGGACACACTATACAACAACTGAATTTCACGAAGGTTCTCAGAAGCCGTCATCAGAGATCAAGTTCAGAAACTGGGTATGAGCTTTTGAATGACCACCAACCTTTCGGTTGGCCTATGTATGTGTTTTGTATTTTATTATCTTAGATTATTGGATTATTTCCTTATTATCGTTGAATTGCATTCATTTTTAGTATTATTTTTAATGTCTAAGTTTGCACATTAGTCCTTTTCATGCTTATTAACCCAACGATTATAACAAATAATGGTAATGAATTTACAAACATTCATTCAAAATCGGAGGGGAAAGGATTAAGGATTACAATCTTTGGATAAAAAATACAATAAATAGAGAATAAACCAAAAATAAACCCTCTCAAGAACTAATTAAGGAATTAAACGTTCCTTAATTGAAAATCATACTAAAATCCTGCAACACTGAAAGCATTAAATTTTCCACAAATACGAAATCAATCAAGGAAAGAGGACAGTCCAATTTGTTAATTTTACACACATGAATACAAAATACTTATTTTAAACATAAATACATGCCTTATTGACATAACATCATAATTATCGCATGCAAAATTATGATATAACATGGAATAGATACACAAGAAATAGAAATCATGCAAAATAATCATCAAGAATTAAAGCGAATTCAGGCAGGATTCTGGTAGAGAGGCGGCGCCTCTTCATAGAGGCGTCGCCTCTTAGTCAAAAGGCAACTTAAAGTCGCTTCAATGTGAAGGGGCAACGTCTCATTAAAGAGACGTCACCTCTTCAATAGAGGCACAAAAATTCACATGTTTCTTATATCTTAAGGAAATTAACTAGATGTTAACAATCAATATTTCACATAATCATGCTTTACTTTTGACTTCAAATGAACACAAACACAATAACAAGGAATGAAAATCAAGAAATAAAACTTTAAACAAAATAAAGAACTTTAAAACTTGAAAATAGAAATCTTCACCGATTAAAGCACGTTTGGAGCTCCTAACTGAACCCTCAGAGCTTGAGTTGTGATTTTAGATGCTTTGAATGCAAGAGAGCCTTCTTATTTCCCAAGGAAATGGATCCTCAAGCTTAAAACTCTTATCTCTTATTCTTCTCTTCCCTTTTCTTTTTCTTTTCTCTCAAGAACGTTTTTTCTTTTCTTTCTCATCTCTTCTTCTTTCTTTCAAAAATGGCTCACCTTCTTTCCACTAACTCAAAACTCACTTTTAACCCCTTAAGCCTTTGCCTTTTTCCTTTTCCAAGAAAATCAAGTTAAGACAAAATACCATAATTTTCATCATTTTCCCTCCCTTTTTCAGCTCAATTCTGCCCTAAAAGTCTCATTTTTTTGCCCAAACCTCCAGATCAGCAATAATGTGGGTCATTTCCTACTTAATGCAATCATAAATGGCATTTAATATAAAGTAGGTTGACCACCAAAGAGGCGTCGCCTCATTGATGCCCAGGGGGAAGGGGCAGGCCCGACTTGGGCCTTAGGGCCAAAAGGCATGGGCTTGGGCTTGAAGCTTGGGTTTGATAATTTGGGCCTAGTTCTAAGGTTTTAGGCTTTTGAGTCCATTCTAAGGAAGCTTCGGGCTTCTCTTGCATTTAATATTCGTACTATCTTATCATTGGGCTTTCATTGCGGGCCGACCAAATCAAGGGGGTCTACAATTTGCCCCCTTAGTTTTTTAAAAATTGGATTTTTGAAATCAATTTTTTGAAAAAGCAACATGCACAATAAAATAGTAAACAACAAAAACAACGTACTTAACCTCCTAGCTTCACTCGCGTTATCAGCCTCAGGAATTCAAACCCAAGAGGTTGAAGTTTGAACTTACTGAAATAATCTTGAAATGTGACTGTGATCCTTGAGTTTTTCTGGCTCAATCAGCCACTCATTAATAGTTGAACGTGAATCCCGAGCCTTTCTGACATGAGAAGTCACTTGGTAGAGAAAATGGAAACGTGACCATGATCTTAGGATTTTCTGGCCCAATCAGCCACCCATTAATAGTTGAACATGAATTTCGAGCCTTTCTGAAGCAAGAAATCACTCAGTAGAGAAAATGAAAATGTGACCGTGATCCTCATATTTTTCTGGCCCGATCAGCCACTTACTAATATTTGGATATGAATCCCGAGCCTTTTTAACACGAGAAGTCACTAAGTAGAGAAAATGAAAACGTGACCGTGATCCTCAGATTTTTCTAGCCCGATCAGCCACTCATTAATAGTTTAACACAAATCTCGAGCCTTTCTGACATAAGAAATCACTCAGTAGAGAAAATGAAAATGTGACCGTGATCCTCGGGTTTTCCTAGCCCGAGTAGCCAGTCATTAATATTTAGATGTGAATCCCAAGCCTTTCTGACACGAGAAGTCACTCAGTAGAGAAAATGGAAACGTGACCATGATCCTCAAATTTTTCTAGCATGATCAGCCACTCATTAATATTTGAACGTGAATCTTAAGCCTTTCTGACGTGAGAAGTCACTTAATAGAGAAAATGGAAATGTGACCGTGATCCTCGAGTTTTCCTGGCCCAATCAGCCACTCATTAATATTTAAACGTGAATGTCGAGCCTTTCTGACGCAAGAAGTCACTCAGTAAAGAAACAGAGATGTACTTCGAGGATTCAAACCCCACCAAACACTCCTTGAAAAAGAAGATGCACTTCGGGGATTCAAACCCAACTAGACACTCCTGTCAGAAAGGAAGATACAATTCAGGGATACAACCTGATGAGACACTCCTTGTGACAGGCACTTTAGGGATATAACCCGACCAGACGCTCTTGTGACACACACTTTAAGGATACAACCCGACCAAATGCTCCTTTCAGAAAGGAAGATGCACTTCGGGGATACAACCCGACCAGTCACTCCTTGTGACATGCGCTTTGGGGATACAACCTGACCAAAGGCTCTTATGATGCGCACTTTGGGGATACAACCTGACCAGACACTCTTGTGACATGCACTTCGAAGATACAACCCGACCAAATGCTCTTGTGATTCACACTTCCGAGATATAACCCGGCCAGACGCTCCTTACACTGATGCTTTAATCAGAAGATCTTCAACTCTTTAATGTCAATTTTGGGATATACTCGAGAAGTGAAATGGCAATTCTTTATTTTTTCTTTTTCCCCATTTTTTTATTTTTTATTTTATTTTTTTCTTTTTTGTGGGTTTCACTGGGGATTCATATATGATAATGGGCTATTCCTGGGCTTCCTCACATTTCTTTCTTTTTCTTTCTCAATAAGATTTCCCTTTGTACCCTTCCTACCTATATATAATCTTCCTTTTTAATTTTCAATTCCACCTTTGCTTTTTCCTTTCTCTTTTTCTCTTTTTCTCTTTTTACTTTTCAAAGCTTTCTCTGCTATGGACGCTGCACAAACCCTGGATTTACCTACGTGGGACCTAGTATCGCCTACGGTGTATCCCACGTACAACTTTGGCCTCAACATAAGGGATGGTATCCCTCTTCTGTAGGATGTGCGATCTCATATTTGTGGATTGGCTACCGGAGAGGTTAGTGTCTGATTTCTTTTATTTTTCCTGCAAATATCATCAAATAACATCGGGTTATTGTTCATAGATGCATGTTTATCATTTTAACCAAAAAAATTTTGATTAAATTGAACAAAATTATGAAAATTGAATATTTTGGTTCAAAGTGCTGACATGAAGGAGTGTCGCCTCTTGGAGAGAGGCAATCGCCTCTTCATGTCGAGATGACCTATCGAGGGGGCGATCGCCTCTTTATAAAGAGGCGATGCCCCTACAAAGGGGTGGTCACCTCTTTGACAGGAATCTAAACAAATTTTAATTTTATTCATTACAATAGTAATTCAACTCCCTATTTTGCCTAATAGCTTGATTTCCACACTTTCAAGGGTGTTAGGAATTTCCACGGTGCTCGTATGTGGTATGACAGCTTCTCGGGTGGTATCAAGGACCGTATTTGTGATACTGGGTTTTCGGACTTCATCCTCACCCTTCCAGATACCCAGGGGTGGACTGATTACCAGCCTTTATAGGCTTTGATGGAGAGATGGTCTAACACTACGCATACATTCCACCTCTCTTTCGGAGAGTTCACCATTGATCCAGTTTTTTTTCTTGCTGTCACGGGGATCCCGTGTGCAGGACATTCTGTCCTTTTGATGCGAGCTTACATAGAATGTCAATCGACCGGGTTGCTTACATCAAGCATCTGCTAGGGGTGATCCTAGATATGAAGGGGATGCACACCAACAAGATTGACTTAATTCGGAGTCACTATACACTAGAGAGAGTAGAGGCTGCTACCACCGACCACCAGATCGATCAGGTAGTAAGATCCTTTCTCGTCTACCTCCTTGGGACTATGCTTTTTGCTTACACAACGAGCTCCATTGATCTGATGTTCTTGATGCCACTGAGAGATCTTGACCTAGTGGCTACATATGACTGGGGTAGTTGCACCCTTGCATACTTGTACCGGAGTATAAACGAGACCGTTTGAAGAGCCATACGATTTTACTATTTTTGGCGCGTTGTTCTGGTATTTTCTCTCTTCTTTTCTTTCATCGGGTTTGTCTTAAATACCATTATCTGCTAACACTTCTCTCTCTTTTGTAGGATTGGGCCCTAAAGTTAGAGCTGATTGTAGGGATATCCCTCATTCATGATACTCTTTTCCCTACCATGGTGAGGTGGAACCCTAGCAGGGCTTAGAGGAGACCAGTTGCTCATGTGCACATCCACCGTGTACTGTTGAACAGCCTGACACCTAATGAGGTAAAGTACCTGCAAATGTACCCATAATTAATAACACGTTTGTCAATCAAATTCCTTCACTTACCTGTTTGCTTTCAACAACTACGCTTGGACTTATAGGGTTCTAAGGCTAGATGGACCTAGGCCATAATTCGCTCGAGATCGTTGTCTGAGAAGAGAGTATTACTCTGAGGACCTGGCTGCAGGGTTTGGTACCTTAGCAAGAGGGTCCATCGGTGGCGTATGGGCACTCGGATGAGACGGCCACCGTTTGCCCCTCCTCGTGAGATCTTTTAGGCATATTTATTGGAGGGAGAGGAGCTTGATCAGGCTTGTGAGAGGGATGATGCAGTAGATCATTCGAGAGGAGGAAGTCTCAATTTGTGGACTTCGCACGAGCTCATCTCCTACAGAGGATGCCTCATTCTGTATCTACATCTTAGGTGATTGTATGATTCCATTAAGCACATATTTTACATCTTTGTTTGTAGTTGTCATTTTTTGACTTAATTTTCTGCTCTTAGGAACTTGTCAGACCACCAGCTTCCTGTGCCAGGCCTACTGCCTTAGAGAGGCCACATCATCATCCTCGTATTGTACCTGGTGAGGGTACCTCAGCTAGTACACCACCTCTTAGAGAGGCTTCCAATTCTCAGTCTCAGATGGTAGCAGGTAGACTTACTGCTCCTCCTGACTTGATGACCCGATGCTGGATGCCTTCAGGCGAGCTTTCTCATTAGTTTCTGAGAGTGTACAAGAGTTTGGAGCCAGTATTCATTCTAGAGGCCTTTACCCATGTGAGTTCTCTCCCCTTTCTTCTAAAATCTTGTTCTCAAACTTGATTTACCATAGGGTCAGTCTTAGCAATATTGGAATAGTTAGTAATGAAAGTAAGTAGAGACATGCACATGTATCCCACATTGCTTATAAAAAGAAGCCTTTAAGTATTTAAAATAGTATTTCTTGTAAGTCAATACAAGAGCATCAAGCTCCATGGGCCTATAAAGGCTTAAATATAATATTTATATTGATCAAAGATTGGACTTGGACTTGGGCACTTGGACTGTTTGTTAAGTCCAAAATTTTATTTTTATTAATTTCTCTACATAATAATTATTATTAATAATTTTTTTTAAGTAAGTTCCCTGCTAAAACTAAAACAATTTAGTTCCCTGCTAAAACTAAAACAATTTAATGTTCTTTTCCAAAACGAACATGTCTCTACATTCATCGGTCTACAAATTTCTGTATATAGTTTTTGGGGAGGGATATTGATTTTATTTTAATCTTATCTCTCAATGGTTTTGTGAATCATGAAAGGAATTGCCAAATAGTGGGGGCAAAATTTCTAAAGGACAATGATTTCTCACGCATAAAACTCAGTTTATACACAATTCATTCTTTATACACAGTACTATTTTTATTTATTTTTCTAATAAACAATTCATTGTTCTTGTAGATACCTTGAGATCAAGGAGAGTATGTGTACAAAGTGATCAAGGCCCAGCGCGACTTTCTGATGAACATGACTCAACAGTGGAAGGTAACAATTATATCCTATTTCTATATGTATGCATGCTTTCATGATTTCTTACATTTTGTTGCACTTTGATAGGATTAATATGATGCTAGTTAGGCTAGGGTCACTGCTCTTGAGTGTCAGTTGGCGGCTCTTCAGGTGGAGGAGGATGACGCTAATGACGCTGAGGCTAGTGATGATAAGGAGGTGCGTGCTGGTGATGGTAGTGGTGATGATGATGATCATCATATTGATGACCCTACTGATGACCCCGCGGATAAGGGGAATGACCATGGAGGTGATGAGGAGTGATAGGACGCAGTGGATGTCTGTTAGCATAGGATCATAGACTAGAAATAATTTTACTATTCTGCACTATTGGCCTTTTATCATTCAAATTGATCTTTTACTTTGCATTTTCATATTTGCATTGAATGAATGATATAACATTTTGAATTCAATTTGATTGTGTTTTAGATCAATTAAAGCAAAATTTCATTATAGAATCTCCCTTCTATGATAACAAGATCTTAAATGTACAGTGCAGTCACTTTGCAATAATGAAAAAAAGTGCCCCCACTGGTGGAGAGGCGTCACCTCTTTGATGGGGCATCGCCTCTTTGTGAAGAGGCGATGGGGAATTACCTCAACACACAAGGGCATCATCTCTATACAGGGACTATCGACTCTACAGCAGGAGTCTGCAGCTCAATAAAATCCCCAATCCATTTTAAAATCCCTAGATTTCTATTTTTGCCATTCTTCTTCATTTTCTCTCTCTGAATGGAACTCTAACCTCTGAACATGACCAAAAGAAGCTTGAAACAACTACAATTGATCCTGAAAAGCTTGGATGGTAGATCTTGGGTTAGATTGGAGCCATTACACCTATCGATTTTCTGATCTATGCACTCTAGGAAGATCAATTTCCCATTCCTCCATGTTCTTGCTCAATTTTGGGGTCCCAAAAACATGTTTCAGATTCAACATGGTAAAGCTCTATCTCATGGTAGAGGAATTCGAAGCGATCTTGGGCTCTTCAATGGATTCTACTTGTCAGATTGCAGTTCCTCCGATTGAAACGCCAGATTTACATTCGATCCAATACTAAATATCAAGGCTTTTTAACCTTTCTCCTCATTCTTCACTTCGTCACATCTTTGGTAATAAAGTTCTGATAAGCTCTTTTCTCAAGGTGGTTGTAACTGTTGATAGCAATGAGTTTTACTAGCCTCGGATGATTGTTTTTTACTTATACACTCAATTTTTGCTCGTTTCCATTTTTGGCAACTGTGGTCCAAAACTTCTGCACATTCTCGATCAAGTAATAGCAGGCTTGAACCCCTTTTCTCTCATCTTGGCTGAAACAATCATTAGATTAGATAATTTTTCTGAAACTAGATAATTTTTTGGGAGTCCACTACTACTAGAGGTTAGTTTTCTCCTTCTTTTCTCAATTTTCTACTTTACTGTCATTTTTACCCATTTACCGCTTTCAGGCATGGTTTCATAAAAAACTGAGGTTGTTGGAGCCTCCCAGAGACATAGCACATTACAGAGCCAAACACTATCATACCAAAAGACTTTCCCCTATTCTAGAAGATGTGTGGAGCTGGCTGGCTACATTCCCTAATACTTTGATCTAATGGATATGCCCTTGGTGGGATTACAACATGTGACCATTCACTCCTACACTTACTGTGTCCCCATAGATGGCCTCCATTTTGCCACTTTCTATAACCCTACTCGACTTTATAGGCAGTATGGATAGAAGTAGCTGATTGTGGGACTAGTTCATGAGTTCGACCTAGGGGGCTCCTTTCTCAGAATTTTCTGGATAAATTGGTAGAAACCTGGCCTCGCAGGACCATTCTGAGGTGTATTGACTACAACGGAGATTTGTCCACTAATGATCAGTACAAGGAATGGATTCAGTTATAACAAACAGAACATGATGAATTTGCAAGAAACAAGAGAGCAAGAGAATTATAAACATCAAGTGTTCAATAGAAGAAAAGAAGGCAAAATTAGTTTATGTAACTTAATCTTTTCTTTTCCTTTTTATTGGATGGAATTTCCTTTTTAATTAAGCAGTTTATAATAAATACTTAATGCAACATTCAACAATAACAAAGGTAATCAATTCTATTTAATTCAAGCACAAAGTGGTTATATATTTTTGCTTCTAATATATCTCTTGTCGTTAATTGGCTTGCGCTTGCAAGTTTTCCAACTAATTATTTTTCCTCTCTCTGTCTCCTTTTATATGTCCTTAATTTTTGTCTAAACCGCCTTTTTCAAGGTTTTCAATCCAACAAGACTTTTAATTTTTCATTTTTTGGTCTTTTACTTTTGCCTAGGTAGCCTCTTTATGAGGTTTTCTCCCTAACAAGACTTCACAGAAAGTACTTCTTTAGCTTATCTAGGTTGATGGGCTCTCTGAATTTATTTCCTTTCAGATCTGAAAGGATAGCGGCGCCCTTGGAGAACAGCTTCTTCATCAAGTATGGACCTTCCAGTTTGGCTTGAACTTTGCCCATGGATTCATCATGATCGACCTAGTCAACTTCAATACCAAATCACCCTCTTTGATTTTACCCTGCTTAATTTTCTTATTGTAAGCTCGAGCTATCCTCTTCTAATACAGCTGGGAATGATACATGACTTTTACCCTTCTCTCATTTAAAAGCGTTAGTTGTGACAATCGACTCTCTACCCACTGGTACTCAGGAATTTTGAACTCCAAAAGAACCCGCATAGACTGAATTTCCACCTCCACTGGTAATACTACTTCACATCCATACACAAGCAAGTATGGAGTAACCCTAGTTGATATTCTAGTAATAGTCATATATCCTTATAATGCAAATTGTAGATAATCTGACCAATCTCGATAGTTTTCAATCATCTTAGACAATATCCTCTTCACATTCTTATTCACAGCTTCTACTGTACCATTCACTAGTAGTCTGTATAGAGATGATCTATGATGCTTAATCTTGTATTCTTTTAGCAAAGTTGTTGTTTCTGCTCAAAACTGAACACCATTGTCGGTGACAACATGATAAGGCAATCTGTATTTAAAAATGGGACAGTTTCCACGATATATCGATGACCATTCTATGCTTTTGGCCTTATCTCCCCTATGATGTCAATTCCCCATACTGAAAATGACCAAGGAGAAGTCATCCTCTGAAGTTCCATGGAGGGTAAATGACTAACATCGCCATATGCTTGGTAGTTATGACATTTCTTTACAATTTTCACACATTTTGCCTCCATCGTTAGCCAAAAGTAGCCTTGACGCACTATTTTCTTAGCCAACACTGTTCCATTCATATGCGGACCACACACTCCTTCATGAACCTTCATAAGTTTCTGAGCTTCATCTTTATCCACGCATCTCAGATGCACTCCAGTTGGCACTCTCTTATACAACATTCCATTATGGCTAATAAATTGATAAGACAACATTCTGAGACACATCCTCTTTTTTCTGTCAGCATCTTCCGAAAACTGTCCCGTTTCTAAATACTGCTATAAATTATAGAACCACGGTTTCTCCATAGGGTTGATTGGAATCACCTTTATATCTTTATAATAAGGGATTCATGATTTACCAGAATAAGAGGCTTGACCTCTGCTTGTTTTCCTCCTTCCCATGTCGAAGCTAGAGTCGCTAGAGCATCTGCCATATGATTCTCCTCTTATAACTAGTAAACAATTTTGCACAAAGCAAAGGATAACAAAATAGTAGCCGACTAATCCCAGTACAATCGCAGTTTATCTTCTCTCACTTCCCATTTGTTAAAGATCTGTTTCACCACTAGCATAGAGTCTCCATATACTGTGATTTCTTCTGGCCCCAGATTTTAGAGTGCTTCCAAACTAAAGATGCAAACTTTATATTCGGCTTGGTTATTAGTGACTTCAAATTCCAATCTTTTCACCATCGGGATCATTTCACCTTCTAGTAAGATCAGAATAACACCAATGTCTGCTCCTCTGTTGTTGACCGCTCCATCAAAGTACATTGTCCATGTTTGGATCTCTATTGCCCCTAAGTGCTCATATGAAAATTTTAACTCCCATTCTTGTTCATCACTTACAGGGTTTTGAGCCAAGAAATCTGCTACGGCTTTCCCTTTTATCACCTTCTTGGGCATATAATCTATGTCGAACTCAGTGAGCAGCACCAACCATCTAGCTAATTTTTCTATAAGTGACGGAGTCCGCTGGAGATACCTCAGGGGATCGTGCCTAGAAATCACTTGAATTTTATAAGACTGAAAGTAATGTCAGAGCTTCTTTGTTGCCCAAATCACAGTCAAACATGTCTTTTCCACCAAATTGTAGTTGGCTTCGTAAGGCAAGAGCTTCTTGCCCAAGTAATACATTGTATGTTTGACCTTTCTATCATCTTCTTGAGCTAATATTGCACTTATCGCTTCTTTTTCGATTGCCAGATAGAGGATCAGAAGATTACCCGGTCTCAGTGGTTGTAATACCGAAGGATTCATCAGATAATTCTTAATAGTCTCAAAACCTTACTGACACTTGTCATCCCATATCACTGGTTGATTCTTCCTCAGGAACTTGAAGATCGGCTCACATATAGTAGTTAGCTTTGCTATGAACCTGCTAATGTATTGCAATCACCCAATAAAACCTTTGACTTCTTTCTCGTTCTTTGGTGTAGGCATCTCTCGGATTACTTTAACCTTGTTCGGATCCACCTCTATTCCTTTCTGACTGATGATATGCCCTAGCAGCTTTCCAGAGTTTACCCCAAAAACACACTTCTTTAGGTTTAATCTGAGATTGTATTTTTCTGCTTTAGCTAAGAACTTATATAAAGCCTCAAAGTGCCCTTCCCGTGTTGGAGACTTTACCGTCATGTCATCCACGTATACTTCTATTTTCTTGTGGACCATGTCATACAGCAGAGTAGTAGCCATCCTCTAATAGGTAGCTCCTGCATTTTTCAACCCAAATGGCAAGACTGAATAATAGTAGACCCCCCATTTAGTGGTGAAAAAATTCTTCAGCTTGTCAATCACTACCATCATGATCTGGTTGTATCCCGAGAAACCATCCATGAAAGAGTACATTGCGCTGGAGGTTGCACTATCAACCAAGGTGTCAATATGTGGTAAGGGAAAATCATCTTTCATGCAAGCTTTGTTCAAATCCTTATAGTCTACGCACATTCTGACCCTTCCATCATTCTTAGAAACCGACACTATGTTGGCTAGCCACTGGGTGTCATCCACTACTTCCAAGAACTTTACTTTCAGCTGCTTCTCCACTTCTTCTTTGATCAAGAGAGCCCATTCCAGGCAATCTTCTCTTCTTTTGCTTTACTGGTGTAGTGTGAGGATATATAAGGATCCTATGTTCTGTAATTTTCCTATTAATTTTGGGCATATCCTCGTAACCCCAAGCAAATACTTTCTGTCTTTTCCTTAACGTTTCTTCCATTTTTATTCTCTCATCAGAAGTCAAATTAGAAGAAATAAGTATATTCTTAGGGTTATCACATGTGCCTAAATTAAATGATTCAGTTTGCACTGAATTAATGTCAAACATATGCATGAAGCGATCATCACAAACAGAATAACCATTAGGAAACACATCACACAAATAGACAAAGTCAGATCTTATTGCATTAACTTTTGAAAAGAAAAGATCATTAATGTCAAACATGTTTGCAAGACAAATGTCAAGATCATCATAGAAGACATATATGATAGAATTAAAAATAAAAGATTTGAAGCCACGCTCCCCTTCCTGATCTCCTATGTATTTCAACTCCACTGTAGGGATGTCTTTTTCTGGCTTTAGAGTCTGCACCAGTTCCTCCACCACAAGTTCCTCAACAGTAATCTCTTTGGCCCCACCCATATACTCAGTAAAGATTTTGAAATCGGGGATCAACTTTTTCACTATCATTAACGATTCAGGATTATCGGGGTAAGGGTAATAAGCGCCTTCCTCCACGAACGTCTCCCACAATGCCTTCCACTTTTCAACCTTAGGCTTTGAGCTTTTGGACTTCTGATGTCCTAACCCGTACTTTAAAATGGGGACCTTCGACTCAACAAACTCTGGCGGGCTTTACTGGTTCTTCCCTAGTCCCATTCCGGGCATAAAGTTCATGTTCTTTATCATGCTTGCTATTTTTGGATTCAATTCATCCTCATAGATCATGCAGACCTCAAAGCTTGGACTGACCAAAATTTCATCGGGAGCTAGCTTTAAAGTAGGGATTGCAATTTCAGTTTTTGCTGTTATAATGACCACTCTCCCCTTGTGTGAAAACTTATTTTTCTGGTGCACAGTTGATGGCACTCCTCCCAAAGGATGGACCCACAACCTCCCTAATGATACGACAAAGGTGACGGGGATGTCAATGACATGCAAGTTGACCCAAATCTCAACAAGTTCTGTATTGACCAACGCCCTAAAGGTTCCTTCAACAAGCCTTTTCATGTCATTATAGGCCTTGATGACTACCTCAGATGGCTTTAGATCAGACACTGCCAGTCCCAATTTAGATAGGATTTTCAAAGGGCATACATTGACAGCGGATTCATTATCCACCATCATACAACAAATGAGTTTTCCTTTCACTTCGGTCTTTATGAACAAAGCTTTATTGTGGTCTCTGCCTTCCAAGGGTAGGTCATCATCTGTAAAAATAATTGCCCCCTGAGGGATCTCTATTAGTGAATCCACCATTTGATTGGGAGTATGAGTTGTAGGAATCTTCCTGTGATCAAGGGCCATAACCAGTGCCTCCCAATGGGCTTTGGAGTGCATCAGCAGCTCCCAAATGCTGGCAAGAGTCTTCTCATCTCTCTTGGTTTCAATGACCTTCTCATTTGGTTTCATTTCATCAACTTCCTCTTTCTCTTTCAATTATTCTTTTGAGCCGATTTTCTCTTCTTTTGACCCTACAGATCATGCTTCTTCTTCCTTCTTTTCATCCTTTCCAGCTAATTGGGCTTTCTTTCCCTTATTATTCCTTCATAGATCAATCCGTCCCTCTTCCTCATCATCGAAACTCTAAATGTCAAGAACATTCACATTTAGTTCCGTAGGCTGCTAGCTCAGATTCAGGTCTTTGGTTTTATTTTTTTGGGGATATGGGTATAGCATCAACAAAGGAATTAAGGACTTGTTCCTTTATCAAGCCTGTATTGATCATGAGAATGCGGGGATTTGGTGGTGGCACATTGCGGTAATTGGGTAAAGGGTTATTTTGGGCGTTGAGTTTTCTTGTTTCTGGGTCAGTTATCTTGCATGAATCGATTAAATCCTGAGCTTCATGCTTCAGGTAGATGCAACCATTAGTGTCATGTCCGATGGTCTGATGATATTTGCAATATAGCTTTGGGTCAGTATTTGGGAAAGGTGGTTTTTGAAGTAGAGGTCTTAAAAGGTTATTCTCAATCAACTTCTCCAAGACTTTAAAAAGAGGTTTTCCTAAATTAGAAAATCTTTGGGGTTGCCCAACAACATTGATCTGTACATTATTATTCGATCTAATCCCACTACTAGATCCCGTCCCTTCTCTACCTGCAGATCTTCCGCTGAAAAATTTATTGTTTTGGGCCAGGTTGGATTCCTTTTGCACCCCAAATCTGTTAAATTTTTTGAAATTCTGGATCCACAAGTCTTTCAGCTTTTTGGAGAGTGGAAGCACACATCCCTCTATTGCTATTACTAACTGATCTGTCTCAGCAGGCTGGTGCTTCATTTGTGCCAACTTAGCTCTCCACCTGATCAAATAATCAACAAAAGACTCATTAAATTTTTCTTAATGTTCTGCAAGTCTCTTAAAGATGCTTCCATTTGAATATTGAGACTACACTGTTTGAAAAATGCAACACATAACCCCTTCTAATCAGCTTGGATGTGAGATTCCAAGGCATAATACCATCATATCGGCGCTCCCTCAAAGGATAGGGGAAATTGTTTGACAATATGTGCTTTGTTCAAGCTAGTTGTCCTCATGTGTGTGACGTATTGTTTAAGGTACAGGTGGGGATCCTTAACACTAGTGAACTTCTTCATGTCAGGGAATTTAAATTTTCGGAGTAGAGGGTCATCATCCTCATCTAGACTCAAATCAGTGTAGTTCATCGGAGCATCTATCCCTTTTTATTTCATGATCAGTTGCATTTGAGCCATGGTCCTGGTCAAGTTCTTGGCCCATTCAGACTTTTCCACATTTTCTAAGACATCTGCATTTTTTCGGGTCACAGGTTCTGCTAAAAGAGTCTCTTGGTCATCCTCTATTTCCCATCTTCTAGAATTTTCAGCGTCCAAATCCAATGGGGTGGGTGTTGTGCTGGTTGGTTCTGCCTCACTGGACCCATCATTTCTCACATGATTGTTCAGGTTTGTTTAGCCATTTTTGCCTTCAAATGTTCTTTAAAAGCTTCAGCATTAAATTCTGCCATTGCTGTTTCTTCAGAAATTTTGATCAGTCGACCGATGTCGTATTGTACCCAAGTAGAAGACCGATGAGGCTTTATATCTGCAACCACCATTGATTAGAAACATGTATGACGTGTATGCATGATATGCAGGGCCTTGTTAACCCTAAAAGGAAAAAAGGTAAACAAATATTTTATTTACACATAACACATAACACAGCTCTTCAAACAGTAACTCCACCCTTATTTCTTCCGCACGCATATTCATTGGCGAGTTTCTTGTCCTAGGATTATTAACCGGGTTTTGATTATCAATAAGGGATAATAAAACCGATGTATATAATAAAACTCTAAAGACGATACAAACAAGTAGTAATTCCTTTAAATAAAACCAAAGTCCCTTTTAATAGGCCATAATGGGCCTTAAAAGCCCAATTTGGCATAGTCCATTGGCAATGGGCTTAGGCTTTATTGCAAGGATTACTAAATGGCATAAAACACATGCAATTTGAAAAAAATCCTAGGGAAGTTGCTAAGCCATTACATGAGCTGAGTCAAGGGTAATAAGTTTCAGTTCCCACAACTATATACATTCATTACGTCTCCCTACTCAACCGTGCGACGTGGATAAGTTTGTGCTATGAATATCAATAATCAAATACTTCACCACCAGGTTTGAGTGAAACGTAGGCAGCGGAGCAATGATTATTGTCGGTTTATTCGGGATTGAAGTGCTCATTGTGTGAACAAGTGTAGTGAATGCAAGAAATGCAAAGGAAATAAAAAAATAACCAAAGATGATAAATTACAAAATACTGAAATCAGTTTCTCTATCCCCAGTGGATTCGCTACTATAGGCAGCAAGGTCTAGCGCGCAAGTATTTGGCGACCACAGCACTGTGTGGGCTCAGGACCCATTAGGAAATACATAATGAGCTTAGGGACCAAAATGGAGATGGAGTCGCCACCCAGATGAAAATCGGGACACACTATACACCACTGGATTCCACGGAGGTTCCTAAAAACCATCATCAGAGATCGGGTTTGAAAACTGGGTATAGGCTTTTGAATGACCACCCAACCTTGCGGGTGGGCTCCGTATGTGTTTTGTATTTTATTATCTTTGATTATTGGATTATTTTCTTATTTATCGTTGAATTGCATTCATTTTTAGTATTATATTTAATGTCCACGTTTGCACATTAGTCCTTTTCATGCTTATTAACCCAACGATTATTACAAATAATGGTGTAATGAATTTACAAATATTCATTCAAAATAAGAGGCGAAAGGATTAAAGATTACAATCTTTGGATAAAAAAAACAATAAATAGAAAATAAAAAATAAATAAACCCTCTCAAGAACTAATTAAGGAATTAAACATTCCTTAATTGAAAATTATACTAAAATCCTGCAACACTAAAAGCATTAAACTTTCCATAAATACGAAATCAATCAAGGAAAGAGGAAAGTCCAATTTGTTAATTTTACTCACATGAATACAAATACTTATTTTAAACATAAATACATGCCTTATTGACATAACATCACAATTATCGCATGCAAAATTATGATATAACATTGCATAGATACACAAGAAACAAAAATCATGCAAAATAATCATCAAGAATTAAAGCGAATTCAGGCAGGATTCTAGAAGAGAGCCGGCGCCTCTTCATAAAGGCGTTGCCTCCTAGTCAAGAGGCGACTTAAAGTCGCCTTAACGTAAAGGGGCGACGTCTCATTAAAGAGACGTCGCCTCTTCAATAGAGGCACATAAATTCACATGTTTCTTAGATCTTAAGGAAATTGACTAGATGCAATATAAATGTAAATTTATCACTAACAATCAATATTTCACATAATCATATTTTACATATGACTTTAAATGAACACAAACACAATAACAAGCAATGAAAATCAAGAAATAAAACTTTAAACAAAATGAAGAACTTTAAAACTTGAAAATAAAAATCCTCACTGATTGAAGCACGTTTGGAGCTCCTAACTGAACCCTCAGAGTTTGAGTTGTGGTTTTAGATGCTTTGAATGCAAAAGAGCCTTCTTATTTCCCAAGAAAATGGATCATCAAGCTTAAAACTCTTATCTCTTCTTCTTCTCTTCCCTTTTCTTTTTCTTTTCTCTCAAGAATGTTTTTTCTTTTCTTTTGCAGCTCTTCTTCTTTCTTTCAAAAATGGCTCACCTTCTTTCTACTAACTCAAACTCCCTTTTAACCCCCCAACCCTTTGCCTTTTTCCTTTTCCAAAAAAATCAAGCTAAGACAAAAGACCATGATTTTTCATCATTTTCCTCACTTTTCCAGCTCAATTCTGCCACAAAAATCCCATTTTTACACCAAAATCTCCATATCAACAATAATGTGGGTAATTTCCTACTTAATGCAACAATAAATGACATTTAATGCAAAGTAGGTCGGCCACCAAAGAAGCATCACTTCACCGATGCCCAAGGCGAGGAGACGTCGCCTCTTCACCCCTGCCCGACTTAGGCTTTTAGGCCAAAAGGCATGGACTTGGGCTTGAAGCTTAGGTTTGATAATTTGGTCTAGTTCTAGGGTTTTGGACTTCCAAGTTTATTCTAAGGAAGCTTCGAGTTTCTCTGGCATTCAATATCTATACTATCTCATCATTAGGTTTTTGTTACTGGCCAACCAAACCGAGAATATCCACACATAGACATTTTAATAAGAGTATAATATAATAGTTCAGATTTAATAGGATTTTATCACTAATTTTAACCCTTAAATGAATTTATATTGCAATTAAATAATATTTTTTTTAATTTTTTAAGAAAAATTAGAAGATAGAACACTTGTCAACTTTTGATCATAATAATTTTGAAGCTCAGCATTTAATAAATACCTAGACTTGATTTCCAGTAAAGCTCCAGAAGCCACTTTCCTGCAAATTCCACATCTGAAAACTCCTGCAGTCATGTTTTTCACCTTCCTGAAAAGGTGACTTTTATTTAATAGTAAATCCATCTAAGAAACTAACTTGGAGTTGGAAGCAATGGCTCTTTCATTTTCCTTCCAAGTCAGAGGGACACCAGAAACCAATTTATTCAACATAAGCAACAATATACCAGACGGTACAATATGTTGCATCTGGCCCCAACAACGCAAATCAAGAAAAAAAAAAAAACTAGAATCCAGCCTCCCAAAATTAAAAACGTATTGGGCTGCTGTAGTTCAAAGTACAAGAGAAATAAATTTTTTTTTTAAGAAAAAAAACCGACTTCGCCCCAATCTCCGCCGAATGTTGTTTATAATTCTTCCATACTGGAACTGGCCTACAAAAACAAGGGCCATTTCCATTTAAGCAGCTTTTGTTAAAAATTAGCCACCAAAACCAAAAGCCTGTCAATATCTACACCCTCCACCAGATGTTTCAGCAGCGTATGTAAAACAGACTCCGGTAAATATCCAGGATTCCAATCCACAGGATTTTTCTTTTTTCTAACTATTTCAACTATACACTAATATTCTTATCTACAACAGACCTTGCATTGGTGCAAATTCTGTTTACCTTCATCACCTTGGACTTGTTCAGTTGCAAAAACTTCATCTGCCAGTCCAAATGTACGCTCATATACCCAATAATTTAGCTATTAAAATATGAGCTCACGAATAGTCTCACCCCAATGTCAATGGGTCCATCATCCCCACCAACCGCATGAAGAGCTACTGGAATTGTTGACAGAAGACGCAGAGTGGCGGGGAAAACTACAGGATCAATTTCAGGCTCCAAAATGGGATCTCCATGCTGGGATGGAATACCATCATTGCCTAGATGTGAGGTGTTGCACTCCTTACCACTCTCTCCAACCATGCAAGATTCCACTTTCAGACTGCATGGACTTACAACACATGCAAACTCAGCAAGTTCCCTGTAAAAACCAGAACCAGACCTCCTGAATGCACGTTTGTAGGAACATAAATTTAGCAACAATGTTGATGTAGCCTCCAGCCATTCCACTGTTAATCCTTCAACTTCCTCATAATAAATTCGTCGTTCAATCTGAAAGTATGCACACATTAGTATGGGAAAAAGCATTATACAACCTAAGCATGCCAAAGAATATGTGATGGTAAAAAGCTACTTACAGCCAACTTTGTTATATAGATGGACATAAACCTTGGCCCAAGACCCAAAACTCTGGCTTCAGAGAATAAAACCTGCACAACAAAAGGATTATATCTTCAAGTCCTTGCTATAACTGTATCAAAAAAAGCCATAAACAAATGGGTAGGTTACATATAGGCTCATACATGGGCAACAACCATGCACCAATGCTCTCTCACACATTTGTTTATAGCACAATCATAAGTGAAAGGAGAAGAAAATACAAACCTCTTTCTTCTTCAGTAAAACCCACATGTACAGTTTATCGCAGGCATCCTTGACATGCCTGCTAGCCAGCTTTCTATCATTACAGTATGCAGCAACATCTGCAAGCGATTCTGTGCATAAAATTTTATGTTTAGATGCTGCAGCTGACAATGCTTCCCTGCCTTCAATAGATTCTGCAGCATCTGTATCAAAATTGATACCAGTGAAACACTTTGCCACTGCTGTCCCCAATCTCTCTTTAGATAGGATTCTTCTTCTTCTCAAATACAATTCCTCTGCTTCTATGGCTGCAGCCAATGTCCGATGTACAACAATATCAGGGTATCGACGCAGCGGTGAAGTAAAATGTGTGTAAAGAGGAACAGCAAGCGCATAATGACCCCAGTCATTCATATTATCTTTCATAATGCCAGTGCAAAAATAGGTTGCCAACTGCATTGGTCTTGAAGCATAGGACATCAGAATATCAAACAACACAAGATCATCCTTCAGCTTTCCTCTTATGTGATCCAATGACCGATGAAAGTGACCAGAAGAAGAAGTGTCCAATCCCAGACCATGCTTGGAACAGAAAGCTTCAAATTCTCTTAGCTTTCTCATATTAGGTTCAGGATGCCTCCGCAATAGAGCACTATCCGGAAAAGCTCTAGATATGACTTCAGCAGCTGTCCTATTTGCCAAAAGCATAAACTCCTCAACAAGAACATTAGAGTTTTTCCTCTCACAAAGCATGCTATCATATGGAATTCCACATTCATCAAATAGAAAAGCAATTTTGGAGCTTGAAAGCTGCAAAGCCCCACCACTGAACCTTTTCTCCCTTAAAACTTTTGAAATTTCATGAAGAAGCTTGATAGATCCAATAACTTCTGGCCATTCAAAAGGGCCATGCAACTGTGGCAGGTAATTTCCAAATGTTTTACAAGTCTCCTCACTAATCACCCCGTCAACCATATCCTGAGCATGTTCATATGAAAGCTTGCAACAAGATCGCATCACAGTGCGGCCAATCCAACGATCTATGACTTCTCCAGCACCGTCTAGCTCCCAGAAAATGGAAAATGCAAGTCTATCAACTCCAGGATTAAGTGAGCCTAGATTCTCAGAAAGAAGTGGAGGCAACATGGGTAATTTTTGTCGCAACATATAGACACTTGTGGATCGAATCTGAACTTCTGTATCTAAGGCTGTATCAGGCAAAACAAAATATGACACATCAGTAATGTGGACACCAACTCTGAGAGTGCCATTGGGTAGCCTTTCAACCGACAGAGCATCATCTAAGTCAGTTGCAGTGGAAGGGTCAATGGTAAATATGCACAAATTTCTAATATCTGTTCTTCGTTTGAGTTCCTCTGCAGGAACCTCCCAAGGAATGCATGGTATGCAAGAAAGAGCATCCGGCGAAAAATCGGAACAACAAATTGCATTTTCATATAAAATTGCACTGATCCGTGGCTCCAATTCACTACCCCGCCCAAAAATATGAGAGACTTGGGCCTGTGGGAAAGGACTTTCTTCATCCCAATTATCTACCCGTGCAGCTACCAGTTCCATCTCAACTGTTGCATCTCCTTCCTCCAATCTTTTCTTAATGGAGTCGGGCAAGCTATTTACAAGTACCATCATTTTTGGAAATTTTGGATCTGTTGGTGTAAGCTGGATGTACTCACGAGCAGAGGCTGACAATGCATTTTTGTTATTTTTTGCATCTTTTTTACAACCTTCCCTGTAGTAAAACCACTGCTTGACATTTAGAAAACCAACAACAGTGTCTCGACGAGAGGATCTTTCAACAATTGCCACAACTCTACCAGTTGGCCGTTTTGACGGATGTGAACTAATCAAGGTGCATAGCCTACCCAAACCATTAGCAACTTCATTCTGCCCTGTAGAATTCAAAGCAGAAGGGTGATACCCATTAGCAAAATTATAACCCACTGAACCATTCAGTTCCTGATCCACAGATTGAAGGGCATGAGAACTATCCTCGTTATAAATTTCCCTTTGAGAGGCAGAGAAACTTCCAGATTCAATACAATCCAGATCCACATCCACTTTACTTTTACCCTTGCAGCTACCATCAGCCATCTCATTGGATTCTGCAGCCGAATTGATATCATCTGCCAAAGAAGTATTGATGGATGGCAAATTTGATCCTTTCATCTTAGTCCAGTATGCCAGCGGATCAACCTTAATGACAACTACGTCCCCTTCCATCTATGAGCAGAAAAATCAATTTAACAGTATCAGAAAACCCAGCCCATCCAGAATGAAATGTAATGCTGGAGTACTTGACAAAGCTTTCTAGAACAGACGAGTGAATGCAGCACAAGTTTAAGTATTAACATTAACACTTTTTGCAACTGTAGACGAATCAATTAGGCATCCAGTCCAAAAATTAATAACATTAAATATCGAAAAATCACTGAGCTACTGAAGTCCAGACTTACAGCTCTGTTTTGCGCAGCAGTTCCACCAATGAGCACATCTGTAGATACTCCCTCAATTTTGCAGTATGCCTATAACAGAAACAGCACGTGCAAACTGCTAAGTAAGAACTAACAACCAAAGAGTATTAAATAAACTTACAAAGAATTACAAAAATAAGCTGAAACATAATTCATACCTCAAGCCTATTGTGAGCATTTACACAAAATAATGCTTTAAATGCATCACCTTTCTGCCTCAAAATATTCAAGATGGGAAGTAAGAACAAATCAAACAATTAGCCCAACTAAAAAAGATCAAACAGAAAAGAAATAGCATAACATTTGCAAATGAAATTTAGTATAAAACAAACCTCTAAAGCCTCATAAATAGCCGCAGTGGACCAGTGAGGAGCAAAAGTTTTACCCCGAGAATAACAATTAGCATCAAACTGAAACACTCCAGTAGCAATTGGTTCAGGACACGAGTTCGAAAATGCTTGTCCACCAATAAAATCAGACGGAAGCAATCGCTGATCAGCATGCTCATTTATATGCATAGTGGGCATGGAACTGAAGGCAAGATTCACATCAAAATCTGGCTGCCTAGAGTAGGAGGAGGAGGAGGATGTATAATTCTTTATTTTATTGGCACCACCAACACCACTTCCACAAGACTGTGACAACTCTCCGCGAATTTCATTAACTGATGAAGATAATTATTAAAATCAGACACTGTTGAAGCTTTTAAATTCACTAAAAAAAAAGAACAAGAAGACGAAGTAAGAGTTACCTAAATTAGGAGAGTTATTCTTAGATCGACGATATCGGCGTTTACTCTTCTTCTTTTCTTTATCTTTATTATCGAGACCACAGCCATCCTCAACCCTCTCAACAACCACAGACGACGATTGCTCCGCCGCGATTCTCATCGTTAAACAGTGTTAATTACTTTCAGAAACAAATTCAGTAAATTACAGAACTCCAGATCATCAAATACCAAAAGAAAGAAAAATAATTAGAAAAAAATAACAAAGAAGAATCAAAGGTGAAGAGCAAGAAAAAAAAAAGTAAAGAGGAAGTGATTAGGTTTTATAAGATAATAATAAGAATAATTTTTTTTTTAAAATAATAATAAAAAAAAATGAAATGGAAAGGGGAGAAGAAGTGAAGAAAAGAGAGGTGATGATTGGTCGGCGAAGACTGGAAGGCGCCGACTATGGATTCCTTTGTCTGCTATAATGCTATGCTTCTCTTCTAATCTCTTCTCTTTCTTTTTCTTTTCGTTTTCTTTCGCTTTCTTTTTGCCTTTTTTTTTTCTTTATAAATGAAGGAACTGAGATACGTTTCGTCTGCACCATCCAACCGTAAAAAGGAAAAAAAAAATTAATTATTATATTTAATTAGAATTTTCTTCATGATTCTCTATGCAGTTTGCTTTTTTATCAAGTATATTGTAATATTAACTGAGTTAGATTTCTTCTAAAAAAATTGATTGAAAATTAAACAGACAAATAATATCACTCAAATTATAAAATTTTTTATTATTACTTTTCAATTACAGTAACATATTTTTTTTTAATAATTTATACATCCTATTTAATGATTTTAATTGGTATAACTGTATATGTGCATTTTTAATTAGCTTTTGAACTTTTTTTTTTATTTTAAGTTTTCAGATGAAGTGATTAATTTTTAACACCAAAAAGAAAAAGTAGGGAGAAATGGAAATTTAAATTCTACTCTCAACAAGTGAATATCAGCATTTTTTGTCACTTGAATTATTCGTGAAGTACTAACTTTTGAACATTTATTATCATTATTAGTTGTGTAACTGTATATGTGGATCAATGCAATAATAAAACATCATTTATATAGGCACGTAAATTTTTTATTTATTTTTAATGTTATATTTATTTAATTAATATTTAATAAGCATTTTTAATTTTTATAACTATTTGGTATGTATATATATTGAATAATTATGTAATATTTAATAACATTTCTAATATTTATGTAACAATTTAATATACAAATAGAAATATATTCAAAATAATCATATGCTTTTTGAATGTAATTTTTTTTTATCATTATCTCTCCTAAACTATGATAAGTAATTTACCAAAATTTCTAATATATTCGATTCAAAACTTACCTAGCATTACATTACAAATCTTTTGATTTCAAATAAAGAATATCGTATATTCCAAAAAAAAAATATCGCTTTTTTGTTGAAAAAATAAAAAATGAATTACCAACTAAAAATCATATCATAATCTATTGGATAAAAAAAAATAATCTCTACACAAAAATTCTCTGTTAATTAAAAATAATAATCTCTGTACAAATGTATTAATATTTTATATTTAAATTTACTCAAACACAAAATATCTAAAAACTGGTAGGAATTTTTTCTACATAGAAAATAAATAAATAAATAACCGAAAATTATGGAGAGTGGATGGGGTTTTTTGTTTGATCTGGCAACACGTGTCGGCGATCGGGAAGTGGATGGTAGAACGAGCGGCTGGGGATGTATGATAAATGTGGGCGTAGTGTCAAAGCCGGCAGTAGATAGTTGTGCAGGGTGAGAGTAATGTAATTGAATAGGACCGGAACGTGCAATAAATAAAAAGATTTCTATGTTCCTACGTTACTCCTACATGTAAAGTCGTATGGACGGTGGTGTTAATTGAATTACAGCACATAAATAAATTAATTAAAAAAAACCCACGCTCAAAATGCTACTACATACATCAAAATTTTATTAGGTGGGTCGAATCGACTGAACCGACTAGTGTGTTAAGCTTTTTTTTTTTAAAGTATTTGAATTTATGTTTTTAAATAAATTTTACAAAAGGATTGAAAAAAGAAAGGAAGTTCCTTTCTTAAATGGTAAGTAAAAAAGGTTGAATACATTGACTTGGAGCCAAAAATGTGATTGTATTTTATTTTGTATGTTCATACATGATCCATCCATTCTTTTCTTGTTTTATAATACTTTTGGTCTCCTTTTAATTAACAAATTCATACTTCAATTGCTTATTGTTGTTACTCCATGTCTACCAATAAGAACTCTTTTATGTTTTCTTTTTATATACATATTAAAATTCCAGCTTGAAATTTTAAAGACCTTATTATGTGTTTAAATACAAATATTTTATTCTGAAATTTTATCTTTAAAGTTTTATATAAAAAAAATTATAAAATTTTTATAAGATTAAAGTTAAAACTATTAATAATTGTTGACATTAGTTAGTAGATGTTACTTTCGCTTAAATGAAATGTTGAATTCGAGTTATGATATATGCAGTTGCGTTAAATTAGTTATTAAGAGACTTTTATTATTTTATAATCCTATTTAAATTAAATTTAAATAATTAAAATATAAATAAATTTATCATCCATCGTAAAAATTATTATGATAAAAAACTAATAAATAAAAGTAATTATCAATTATTTCAAACTAACCTAAAAAGAATTATGTCATGAGCTTTAAACTACTTTCACTTTACCTTCCACTAACACATGTCTATTTGATTTTTGGCATCTCAATCAATGAGTTTTGTGGGCAGAAAGTGTTTTTTTTTTTTTTTTTAAATAAAAGCTTGTATAGTTTAATATACATGTAACCTATAATGAGATTTGAGAATCAACTTGGTTGGTGATTGGCATCAATTGCATTGTCTAAGCATTACAATGTGCTCTGCTGATAATAATCCTTTTTTTATTATTATTAGTTTCTATGTTTTTATTGGATCAAATGACACTACAATGAGCTGACCATGAGATCATGCCTCTCCACTCTACCATTTTAGAGATTGGATTGCAGGGGAGGGGACATCTTACCAATTGCCACTTCAAATTGCTGCATCCTCTAAGTGTAAGTTGCATAATTAATTATAGTGGTTTTCACACCATCCTCACTACCCTTTCATCTCCCCCTCTTCATTTTTTAAATTATTTATTTATTTTTAAGCCACTTACACATTTTAGATTTTTCTCATCCTATCAACTTCATATCTCAAGTTTTATGGAGATAAGAAATTCACAAATACTCTTTATATTTAACTTTTACCAAAAAAAAATCATATGAAGCATTTTAACCTACAATATTTATTACAAAATACAATTTTAAAAACTTTTTTTATGGTTTAAACACTTATTTGAATAAAAATCCAACTATTAAAATAAAAAAATTTAAAAATTTAAATACAGTTAAATATAATTTTACCTACAATTAATGAGTATATTTCACTCTATGACTAAATTTATAATACATTTTTCAAATTTTTTATATTTGACTAATACAAATATAAACACATATTTTTGTATTATAAATCCAACCATTAGGGGAGGTACGAATTTTCTGTCTAATTTTTTATTAAAAAAAATAATACAAAGAGCTAAAGGGAAATTTATCAAAAATGCCCTTTTAAATTTTTTTTTACTAAAATACATCTATTTTTCTTTTATTATAGTTTGTCCCGTCCTTTTTCTTTCGTGTCCCTTTTATTTTTATTTTCTTTTTCACCCCTTTTATTTTAGGTTTTTTTCTTTTTTTGTT